>JAQFZT010000307.1:0-29305 GCA_034696325.1 Camisiidae sp. | reverse complement strand
AATGCGATGTATGCCATCGTCACCACAACCATCGGCTCTATTACTAAATACAAATGAAAGCCATATGGAATCTTTTGAGATTTTCAAGTTTACATATAATAAATTACTTAAAAATAAATCTCACAATACAATGTAACAGAACATACATTTGTATTTTATTCAAATTTTCAATTAGAGTTTCGATATACAGTGTGTAACAGAACTCCGGCATCAAATATCTCGTGTTGTTTCGATTTTGTAGTGAAAAGTTTGGTCTTTTAAGCCCGACGGTTCTGGTCAATTACCGATATTTTCAAATTATGAGCTTTCTTCGACATTCTGAACCCATTCATACTTGACTTGAACACTTTCGACTCATTACTCAGTACTTTTTTCGAGCTTTACATTGAAACGCCCGTTACTTTTGATAATTTGAATTAATTTTATGTCAAAATGTTCAAGTGAGATATCAATGGACTTATCAATCCAACGATGTATGACACTTGGGTGGGGTCTATTGAACACTCACAGCCCAAAAGACGAAACTTTTGACTACAAAATTTCAACGGGATATTTGATGCCAGAGTTCTGTTACTCACTGTATATCGAAACTCTAGTTGAAAATTTGAATAAAATACAAACGCATGTATTACATAAAGAAGTGGAATTTAAAATAATGCATAAGCTAAGCTACTTTTCAAATTTAATTCTCAACACAAAAGTTCAAACATTTATTCGCTTCTCTAAAACATGGGCTTATTTTTAAACCTAAAGAAGTAATGAATTTCGCGTTTCTGTATATATTTATGAGATTCAAAATCATATAACTTATGGATTCTTTATTAAATTGGTTTTTACTGTTTGTTAGAATAATTGCTAAAATTAAAGGTTGATTTGAATACCTCTAACGTGTGTGGTTTTGAGCGTTAGTAAAGAAGTTATTACTCCAAAAAAGATGCCGATAAGAAAACCTCCGCCACTGACTAAGAAAAAAGAGAAGAATCCCTTAACAAATTCAATGGCCTCAACTTGAGATTTTCCAAGCATTGATGATAATATCCTGTGAACAACTATGACGACAGCATCTGTTATAGATTTATGATATTATAGAATAAGGCATACAATAAAATGAATAATAATAATCCAATACCGTTGAGAAGAGATTCTCCAAAAACAAGAAAATATAGGGGTTTATTAACACTTAGATCTTGAAATATGGCCAATACCTTAAAAGCGATTTTTTAACATTATGCTAATGGAAATTGTTTCTCATTTACCGAAACGGGATCGACAGCACTGATGGCTGTGCCAAAAATCATTAGTTCTAGAAAAGAGATTTCTGGAAATGCCATCCATTCTAGTTTAATCCATTTGACTAAATACAAAGAGGGCCCAATCAATGCTATATTGATAAAAGTTCCCTAATTTGAATAATTTATAGTTTACTTCAAGTTCTTTTAGTATTCAAAGTTTACTACTGTTTAGTGCTATAAAGGAAACTCTCAGAAATTAGACATAGATTTTTCAAAATTTTATTTTTCAAGTTAATGATTCAGAACTACTCACTATAATTGCATAGAGCAATATTGTCCCGATATTAGAAAGAAAGTCGCGGTCATGCAAAGAGTAAGCGGATTCCAATATTATACTTAAATTGAAGAAATTTTCAAATTATTTTTAACACAAGTAATCACAAAATAGTGTCATCTGAAGAAAAAAATTATTATTGAGAAATCTTACGGAGGGAGAAGAACAAAGAAGAATAGATCGACTGTGAATTTTGGGACTTCATGTGTTTGCTGGAGAACACTTTAGTTGAAATATATAACGAAATTCACGAACTTTCACAACAACACTGATACAAAGGTGACAAATTTTCATATACTCACTGAATTCCTGCGCCAAAACCCAGTCCAAGAATGATCAAAATACTAGAATAAATTTTTTTACAGCTTTTTTTAAGAAATAAATAATTGATATTTTCATACCATGACTCTGGTATGAAATTGCTTAAGAATTTGCTGTAATGATAACCAATTTTAGCGATGGCAGCAATCAGTAAGAATAAGCAAAAAAGCCATTGATTTTTGTTTTTATCCCAATCCCAGCTTATCAAATGAATGCCTTCTTTGTGATGTCCTTCAATTTTCAAAGACTTATTCTCGTTTGATTGTAAAAGTAATTTTTCTGAAGTATATTCATCATCATATTTTCTAATTTCAATTTTTGATTCGTTTAATTTTCCAAAATTTGTTTTGCTGTCCAAAAAATATGATTCTGAAAAGAGTTTCAATTTTTCATCATAAAGTCAATGACAATTAGAGTAAATTGTGCTTAAATTTACTTTAATTTACTTGAATGTTATAGCAGGAGACGAGTACTTACGCCATACACTGCTTTATATATCTATCCAAAAGTTTCATTTACAGCACAAAATTCATTAACAAATCCATGAAAAAAATTATAGTGATTAAAAAAATTCAACAATAATTGAAGAAATTTGAAAATAAATCTCAATTTGAAACTGTGTTATATTCAAAGCGCAATAAATAATATTGAAATATAATTATAGGAATCGATTACATGAAATCTAGGATGAAGAATATAAATTGAAATTGTTTTGTTGCGTCAATTTTTCAGTTTAATAATAAGCTAAGAATAAAATTTTCAATAAAAAAAGTCGTTGGAAAAAGTGATTCGAGTGGTCATTAGAGTAGCAGTTACTGCACTCAATCTAGAATTGGATACTATTAAAAATAATGGACATCAAAATTCCGATTAGAAGAAGACTCAAGACTTTCTGAATTTTTATAATCACTAGTAATAGAGAAGTTGATTCATAGCTATGATTGAGTCCGTTGTAATTGTTATATCGATTGAGTTAATCATGTATTTATTAATCTGATTAAGTGTTGAGAAGTTATGAAAGTTTTATATGGTATCAAAACAAAGAAATCCCTGCGAATTAGAGGATAAAAGTAACAACACCTGTACCCTTTCGAGCTTAACGTTCTCCTCATTAATCAATGTTTCAAATTTTAAATTCAATTATATATCTCTCATTCACTCATACTATTAATACATAAAATTCTTAAGCCATTGAAGCCGTTTAAATAGATTTCAATGAAAGCTCCATTTGATAATAGACTCAATCAGGTATTGAATTATTTGCAAAGTTTATGTCGAATTCCTTTAGTTTGTTAATAAAGTCGATACTGAAACGTAATTCTCTTATAATTATATGTTTCAAACTTTGAGTAAAGACTTTATTCAAATTCTCTTCTTCTCAAATTTGGATTGATATTGATTTTAAAATTAAATCTATCATTAAGTCAGCAGAAAAATACTAATAAAAAGCAGTATTAAAGCATTTCCATGGCTTGGGTTGGACTGAATCTTGAAAGCCTTTAATAACTTTATCCTTTTATACGAGTCATTATTTTTCTATATGAGAATTGATAATGCAATGAAGCCCTTGCAATAAATCAAGCACAAGATATCCTCAATCGATCTGATATTTGCTGTTTTAAATGGTTATTCCAGACTCAACATGATTTGTAGTCTAGTCAACCGTATAAGTTGGCAAAAACAATATGTGTCACTATATTCTGCATCAATTCTTTTATTAATCATATAATCATTTTGAGAAAAAACAAATCAACAAATTTTTAAATTTAATTCATTAGTTTTGGAAATAAGATTCAATCTTGCATTTCATGATTTACTTTTTGGTCAAAATAATGTTCATTCAAACAATACATGCAAAGTTAGCACAATTGCTACCAATCAGTCAACAAAACTTTAAGGAAAGGCAAACTTTGAAATACAATTTACATACCATTCTTGCTATTCTTCGGTGAAACTTTTGGCAGAATCCAAAATAATGAGAAAATAAATATTATCGTGAAGTAAAATGTAATTTCCATATGCAATAGAAATGAATAAGAAATTCTTCGAATCACTACATTGTTATATCGTTTTATTTATGTGAAGCGAACCAATTCTGAACAAATAAATTCTGTTAAATAAATGCTTGAATGCGAAAATATCATTGATTAGAATGTCTGACGCGTGCCATTCTTTCTTGGGATTTGCTCTCAGAATTTCTCTTGAAAAATATTCTATATATTCATTAATGTTAGAGAATCGATAGTTTTATTGTAATTTGAATATATGGATAGTGTTTGTATCCTTGGAAATGCGTTTTGCAATAACAAAATGTTAAACATTAATATTAACGGTAAGAATACGAGAGTTCACTTTGCAATCTTTAATATTAACATTCGTAATAACCTCATATACTTCACACTTCTAAATGTAAATGCATTTATAAATTACATAATTTACAAAATGTAACTCATTTTTAATCTAAATTATATCGTTATACCAGTAATAATAATGTTCACATTTTTTATCATAAACTGTTGCGAAATTTTCTGATTAATTCTACACTTTATAACTTTCTCAGTAATGAGATTTTCTCTAAATTACTGTTACATCCGAAAAAAGGCACATTTCTTTTCAAACTTTAAGTGTAAAAGAACTCTAAATAAACTTATTGTTGAAATTGATTCGGCGAAACTTTACAGAACTTTCGACTTCACATGTTTCTTACCATAAAATCGTATTAATTTCTTTCTATATTATTTTCAATGCATTATTACTTAAGTTTTGTATAGATTCATAAAAGGAATCTGAGATATGCTATAAATGAAAAACTCTTAAAATAAATTTATTTCAATTGAATTTTTTTCCCTAAAACTCTTTCATTTGCGAATCGAACTCAAGACTAATGCTATGGAAAAATACTTGAATTTTAAAGCAAAATTTTGACATATTCTTAAAGGCGTCTAAAAGTTTAAGACAGTTGTGATTTAATCATAGTTCTGAAGCCTTCACATCAATTTCAATTTAAATGAAACCCTTGGATTAAATAGAACTCAAGTGGTATATGAATATAAAATGTCAAAGAGTTTATTATTGACAACTGAGAAGTTGAAAATGAACTCTCAAGTGATCAAATATTACTAATTAGTTGCTTAAGAATGTGATTAAAGTTTGTTAGCTTTGTTGAAGTACATCTAGGACTTGAAGACATGTTAACATCACGGAAGATATCAATATAAGAGCGAAACAATTAAGAAAGAAATACTACTGAACTCAATATTATTAAGTGGTGGTAATGAATCCCAAACTTTTATGAATCTGCATTCTTCCGGAGTGACAAATACACGTCTTTAAGTGCCTGTCTGTCTGTACTCTACTTGTGATCGAAGTTGTGAAGGTCCTCATCTTCAATGTTCCAACCATTGGGAACGAGTACAGTTACTCGAGGAAAGTTATGTATCCATCACTCAGCAAGTGATTAGGATTCATTAGGGGTTCACAACCCATAACCACTACTCAACGCTAATATTCATTACTACTATTCAATGCTATTACTCATTAACATTTGAATTTTGATGTTTCCCGTTATGTTTGATCTGAGTTTATCCCTTGATCTGAAGGGATCTCTGCATAACTTTCATGTACAGATCGTTTCATATTGGTATTCCCATTGATCTCTTAGAAAACGAGATCAAAATATAAATACAATACTTTGATATCTTTTTCTTATCAAATAAAATTTTCTATTCTATCATATCTAAAAATCTATGTTAGACTATCAATGAGTAATGAATATATTGACTGATATGTAAACTGTATTCAAGTTATTGCTTATGGCTTGTAAAGGTCAAGTGGTCAATTCCAGGTCATGTGAAATCGTATCCCTGGAGATCTCAACTTTTTAAAAAATATTTTTTCTGTTATTTGTGACAAATAAGTTGAATGTGAGATAAGATCTGACATGAAAATACTAATCGATTAGAAGAAACACTAAAATGAAATGTACTGTATGTAATTTTCATAGATATACTGTATTGTACTGATCCCTACATAACTCATTACAATGGGAGAAAGATAGAGGTTGGATAGTTACCAAAAACCCTGATGAAGCGTTTGTTTCTGGGCTTATTGGGTTGCTTTCTATTATATTTACATATAAATACATACATACTCAGTCACTATTAGTAAGTTTGTTTTTATATGTATTTTGAATAGTTCCTTAGATACATGTGTCCGCATTCCAGTTGCTGTCACGGGTCTCGAAAAGACTCCAAGTTTCAATACATGTTTCAAATAATTAGTATTTTTCTTTCAATTTTCGATAAAGGTTTGACTGACCTCTTTTGTCCAATTATATTTTTAATTATATATTAATTAGTCTCAAAGAAAGAGGTCAGTCAAACCTTTATTGAAAATTTATACAAAAATACTAATTATTTGAAACATGTATTGAAACAAAGAGTCTTTTCGAGAACGAAACCCGTTCAGTAATAACTCTTTTCCAATGATTTTTCTTTCATCACAAAGTTTGTCAGGAGTAGTTTCTCATTATTTGATAGTTGACTTCAATGTTTGTAACAATTATTGTTAGCCAACTATCAAATAATGAGAAACTACTCCTGACAAACTTTTGTGATAAAAGAAAAATCAACAATAAATGATTGTCATTAGTTAACATTATGTTTTTAGTTCTTAATCTGTTGTAATTGTAAATGAGTTTAAAAACTGGAATATTTCTTGTGAATTATATGTGAATTGAATCTAATAAACTTAAGTTTATACCAAAATGAATGATTATCTCACAATTTCCTCTCAAGATAGAGATCATAAATCAAAAGCCATGAAGAGAAACAATACTGTAATGATAAATATGAGATGTTAGATATATGTTTTGCAAAATCTTTTTGTTAATGGAATTTCAATTAGTATAAAATGTATAGCCGTAAAGTGTTGATTAACTAATGATATTCTGCTATATAAATAATTAGGGAAGTGTTTACGCATTAATGATTAAAAAGTGAACAAATAATTAATTATACAATTCAAAATTACTAGACATTAACATTCTTCAAATGTACTCATTCATCAATATAATGAAAATAGTTTCGACCCATTCTTCAGCATATTTCTAAACTTTATCGAAACAAAGCTTCGAGATATCATTACTTCCTTATCAACTTAATTGAATAAAATGATGCTTTTATGAAAAGAAAAGTATTGCTAATAATGAGAAAAGATATTGAAATTACTCCTGTTATAATATTTTTCTAAAGTTCATTCTAGTTGTTAAGTAGTTAAGTTTAGTTAAGTTTAGTTAAGTTTAGTTAAGTTTAGTTAAGTTTAGTTAAGTTTAGTTAAGTTTAGTTAAGTTAAGGTTAGTTAAGTAGTATTTGTTTAAAAATATATTGAAAATTCAAGGTCTAAACCAGTGATCGGATCGATTGAAAAATTTTCAATAGCCTTAAACGAAAAATTGATTACAAATATGTAAATAAAATCATTCATAAACTCTTATTACTTGAGTACATACAAGAAATAAATTCCATGTCTGAGTTCTATAGTCTTATCAATAGTGAATATAAAAGTTGAAGCATAGAATTTATTTCTCGTATTATTTATCAAATCGTTGAGAGTAAGTTTAAATTCGTTTGAAATTATTTATTTATATCTTCTATGAAATTGCACTCAAACTTTTCTAATAGACATTAACTTTAACTTTTAATGAATGAGTGTGGGTTGAGTTGAGGGTCACACCTCGTTTGGCAGAAATTCACTTGACAGAATTTTATTTGACAGAAATTTAATTGACAGAAATTTGATTTGGCTAAAAACTTTGAGCTATGTTAAAATTCATTTTATTTCATTCAAATATTTTAGTCTACATATTGATCAAACTTGAAATGAATTGAATTTTTGGCATAACTCTAGTTTAGCTGAATGGCCCCAATTTAGCTGAAAGTTGGTATACATATGTAATTTGACGTGTAGATCAATAATATGAAAGAAATAAATGTCACTCTCATTTAGTTTAGAAAATATTTAATTAAATTGTTTTAATTCCTCTATAAGAAGGGTTAGTGCCACGTAATGACAAACCTAACCTAAAAGAGAAACGTTGGGTCGCGAAGCCGCCAGGGACGAAGCTAGAGTTACATATTCGAACGTTACTTATGTGGAGTTTGATATTTTTATGTGATTTTTCAAAATAAAAATTTAAATACTAATAATTTGAGAACCAAATGAGAGCGACATTTATTTCTTTCATATTATTGATCTACACGTCAAATTACATACGTATACCAGCTTTCAGCTAAATCGGAGCCTTTCACCTAAACTAGAGTTATTCCACTAGTTTCGAGAAATAAGGTTCACGAGTCTCGAAAAAATTTTCCCTCTGAGTTTCGAGACCCGATACCGACCACTAATATTGACTGATTATTATTTATTATATTATAAATTTTCTGCTATTTGAGTTTTTTCAAAGTGAATTTGAATTTTATATTTTTTTTAAAGTTTCTGTATAACTTGTTATAAACTTCTGTCAAATGAATTTCTGCCATTTGAGAAGACACCATATTTCACAGCTTTTCGTTTTATGATCCCATTAAAGTGTGAATTAGATAAGACTTGAAGATTTTAAATCTTTTAAATATTTTTATAAGAAACTCATTTCAAAATGTATAAAAGAACGAAAAATATCTTCAATTATTAATATTCAAATTAGTATAAAAATGATAGATTGAAAGAAAGTTTAAATTAAATAAAATGCGAAGTTTTCATATCTCACTTAAGCAGAAATTTCAATATAACGAGTTATTCGTAAACTTATCAAAGCCTTTAAAAAACTTGAAGCTAAAAGTCTATAAAGTCTATAAGTCTATAGTCTATGACAAAGAGATGATATGTAAGAAAATTTGCATTTAAGTCACATTTTGATAAATGAAAAACTCGCCAAATAATATTGGAATAGCTCTATAGTTGTTATTTTTCATTTGTTATAGTTTTTACTTTCGTTTTTTTCTAATTTGGATTTTAAAGAGTATCAAAAAAACTTCATTTTCTAAATAAAAATGTCATAAACAATGCTAAAAACATGATGAAAACCTGATTTACACTTCAATCATTTCTTTCATAATTTATTCAAGAAAATTATTATACAATACGAAAGTTGACAGAAGTTTTCTTGAAAAATATTTTGAAAACTTGAATAAATTTCTTCCTTCTAATGATGTCTATCCAAAACATTATTCAGAAGTTAAACTGTTGTTACAAAAATACATATCTTCTGTTTCTTGTGAGGCATATCATTATGAAAAAAGTGAAAATATTTTTATAGAACTAAAGTTAGAATAAATAAAGTAAAACATGAAAATACATTTATAGATTTTATATAACTTTTATACTCCAAAATACAAAAATGAAACAATTCTTTCATATGAGAAAATTTAATGTTCTGAATGCAGTTCACGAAACAAACGTGAAGTATATTGAAAAAAGTAAATTTACTTCTAAATTATGGCTTATATATAAATGGATAACTTTTAGAAAATTTAGATCATTTGGTTTTAAATTAAAAAAATGTCTTAAATTTACGATAATTCAAATCTCAATTTATAAAATGAGTACAACTTTAGTTGATTTGATTCATGCAATCGATTTGAAAATATAAAACAGAAGTATATTTATTGAAAACCATTTATTCAAAATTAAATATTTATTGAAATATAACTTATAAGATATATTTTCTTCTATTATTTGAGAAAAACTCAAAACATACATCTCATGAGTACTGCATCTTAAGAAAGAGAAATAGAAGACTGATTTGTTTGCATTCATATATAGCTATATTATTATTTCATGAAATAAGTTCGAGATCTTCTACAGTATATTCACTAATGTCTATAATCTAGAAATGTTGCTTTTCGGGAATCCATATTATTTCAGTTTTGCACCGAAAGCCATAAATTACTAATTTATAAGAGGAATGCATTCCTAAACTTATTATTGTATTTATGAATCAAAATTTTGTCATAAGAACATTGTATTTTCATATCATTCATAACTTTACTCAATGCTATGAAATTAAAATTTTCTGAAGCTGTCAAACATTAAAACTAAGTTTAGTTTTACAATCTATTACTATAGGGAAAAAGATAAAAGTTTGTGTCACACAAAAATTGAATGAAAAAAATTGGGTTTATTTTGTGAAAAAGCTCCAAAAGCCAAATATTTAGTTTGATTTCTAGTAAATATGTTGAGCTCTTTTTGAAAGAAGCCATTAAACTTTGAATGATTGACTACAACAATGAACAAATATTTGACAAAATAAAATGAATAAGTTTTGATGTAATCATTTTGAAAATATTATTTACTATCAATCAATCAAATCAAGTGAGAGAAATTTGCGAATAAACTGAGAAAACTAAAGAGGAGTATAGACTCATTTTGAAGTTTTATGAGTGAAATTCACTTAAAGATTGATTATAGATTGACAACTCATTGCCATTACTACAGAGTATAACTGATTAACATTTGAATTGATGTTTGATTTTATTTATGACTGGAATTTCGGGGATTTCTGCATATCTTTAAGTGACTTTTCTATAGAAATTTCAGTTATGAATAAAAAAGGGAAAAGACTTAATACAGTAGAAGGAGTGAAGATTTTCGTGAAGCGATTTGAATGCTAAGTTTGATTTATTATCGTAGAAATTATCGAGAGAATCATTAATGTCAGCACTGAATACTAGTTTTAATCTTTTCAACGCACAGACCCTAAGGAACGTCATTAGTTGGATGAGTAAACTTTCTTTACAATAAGTATAAGCAATCGGTAATAATGCACATAACAAGCAAAGCATCCTTAACAAAATCGATGTATACTTATATTACACTTTTCTTTTGGGAATTCATTCAGAATAAAAAGCAATATTCATATAAATACTGGAATACGAGAGGAAATCAAGTTCTTAGTCATTAAAGTTAAGCATCATTTCTGCAACAAATCATTAATTTATTCATTAATTGATGTGATATTAAGTTACATAATATCTATTTTAACGCATATTTCTATTAAAACTCAGAATTCTTCAGTTTTCATTGATGTTGAGAACTAATTAAGTTTAATTGAAATGATTTTCATAACGATAGATAATTCAATGCTTTGTCACACAGATAGTTAGCAATTAAGTGGGATCAGGAAAATGGTATTTCATATAAAATGTATTCATGTATAAAATTCGATTCTGAAAACGTGTTTCTTAGTTGTAAATTGAGATGATCCTCATGAGTATCCCTTACATCGATTATACTATATAATGATAATTGAGACTCTTGTTTATATCAAGACCAATACATTTCCCAAAAAGTAAAGACAAAGTCCAAAACCTTTTATATATTTAAGACTAAAAATTGAGTCAATTAATTGTGAACTAAATGAAAAGTCATAGAATAACTTCGCTTTGGATAAGCAAATCAGCACTAATATTAAGTTAAGCTCTTATATCAAAACTTTTATTGTAATCAAAATATTCAGTTCAAGAGACATAGAAAATAGATTTTTTATTAAATTGTTTCTACAAATAGAAAATATGAGTCAAGTCCGGGAATTGAACCCGAAGTCTTCCGATAACAAGTTGGACGCCTTAACCACTAGACCACTGCGGCTCATATTTTAGATTTTAAACAATCATAAAATACTTTGGTTTTGGACTTTTTATTTCTCTCTACTTTTTAAGAAATGTTTTTCTGGGGTTTGTCTTAATATTCATACAAACGAACCCTTAGGGCAGTAAAAAAAATTTTCGTGTATGCAAATCAAGAAAGAATAATTAATACAATAATGATAGTGTAGTCCCAAAAGTGAAAACATTGCAACAAATAATTGTGGGCATAGGTGTCAAAATATAGGCCAAAACATTAATAATTTATTCAATATTTAATTACATTTTACAAGTACAGTCGGGCCTCGATTTAGTGAACCCGTCGGTGCTCTGAAAAATTATTCACTAAATCCGAACTTTATTTCTGAGCATTTTTAATATTTATGTTCATTTAAAATAAGAAGTAATTTTTTGTCTGATTAGTACATTTAAACTTCTTATTGTATAAATGATTTTCTAACTTATTCAATGAATCGAAGCTTGATTCTAAAGCTTTGTAAATTTGGTCTCTCAATTAATTGAATGCCTTTTACCAGACATTTTCATGTTAAGTAATTTCATTAAGAGATTATATCAACTGCTTCTATGATAAAACACATGTTTTGTTTTCTCATAGAAATTCAAGTTTTAAGGTTTATAATCCTATTTAAATAGTTTGACTGATAACTAAAGTTCACTAAAAAGAGGTAAAGGCAAAGCTGTGTGTGCTTTAGAAAAGCATTGACTAAATCGAGAAGTTCACTAAATGAAGGTTAGGTTAGGAACTTTTCGAGGTCAAAATAGAGATGATTGTGAGGTAATGAGAAAATTAGTTCAACACTAATATCGTATAATTCTCATTAAGCCTTTCCTACCAAAACTATTTTCACAAAAATTTATTAAAATAATTTTCATTAACTCAAGTTTTTCTCTGATGTAAGAATGTGAAACTTGTATATTTATATTATTTGTTTATTCATGCAAATAGTGTATTTTCATATAAATAAATTTATTTTCCGAAAATTCATTTAAGCCCCGAAATCGGGTCTTTTCCCGTAATTTGAACACCTATGCTCTTTAAATTTTTCTAGTTTTAATGAAAAATTTTGAAATATCACATTTTGGTGGATGATTCAAAATTGGCTCAAAACCCACGTGTTTGACACCTATGTCTCTCTTTGAATTGTATTTTGTTTTTATTATAGTTTTATTTATATATTAGTGAATAGGGCTGAAAGATTGGGACTTTACTGATCCATAAAATAAGATCCTAACGTTTTTTGGTCATCAATACAACTCGGCCGGTGGTCATCACAGAGACATCAGACCAGTTTCATAGGTTCATTAGACCTCAACCGGTGCCGGAAACTATTATCACCAAAAAGTGGATACTCTTGAAACTAGAATTTAAGTGTAGCGCACATTTCTCATGTTTCCTCTGTTATTAACAGATTCTCATTTTTAAAGAAATTCAAAATCTTTATTACTTCTCACTAATGATTATATATTTTCCACATAATTCAATTGAATCAATCAAATAATTGAAGGAGAAGGAGAAGAACACTTCTAATGCAAAGCGTCTCATAATAAGTATTAAAGATTAAACTAAATTCAAATAATTCAAAGTATAAGAAAAGACGAAACTTTGATATCATTAGAAAAGACAAATGAAAAAAAAATCTAAGAAATCGCTCGAAAGGCTTTAAAAGTCATTTATTTTCTAATGACTAAATTATAAGTTTTGAAATTTTAACTCAATTAAACTCAATAAAACTTTAATCAATGAAAGAGAACTAAAATAGTAAACTTTCATTCATTAATTAATATTGAATTTTGTTTACAATATGTTTGAGTCCTTCAGAAAAGCTTTACTTAAAGTTGTTAAAGTTTGAAACTTATTCATCTGAGAAATTTTCATATGAATCAATGTATACTATAAGCCCTATTTGTTAGAAGTCTTCTTCACCTTCCAGTTGAATTGAAACTTGAATTAAGCTTAAAATTAGCACTTAATATAAATACTATTCCTTTTTATAGTTTATCCGATCTAAAAGTGCATACTTTCACGCAATACACGTTTTTGTATAAGTTCGTCCATAGAAGGAGTTTTACAGTGAAGTTCAGAGTTTGACAGTAAAGCTCAAATATCGGACAAACTTAAAAAAGGAATAGTATAAGAATAAATGAAATATAAAATGATGTGAATATTATAGAACTTCATTTATCAGTTTTGCGAAAATAGTGGTTCCTATAGTTGGATCATTAATCGTTATTTTGACAACGACTCACATAATTATCTTAATAAAAAAACATAAATAACTGAGACCTGAGCATAAGGTGAATCAATGAATACATTCAGTAATAAAATATAAATGAAAATCCACTATTTGAACAAAATTGAGTGAACAATATAACCTGATATCAATCATCACAACGATAATGATAGTATTGAAATGATATATCATAAGTTTACCATAAAAACTTTGTTATTCTTTCGCAATCCGTTTCGTTATTCTACAACTGTTGCGATTCCCAAACATTTTTTCGCTTAACTTAAATTTTCTCCTTTCAATTTCAATAAATCTAAAAATTTAAGTTAATTTTAATTAATAGAACCGTATTCTTGGAGATTTGGAGAAATTAAATTCAAATTCTATGCCTACTCGTAACCACTGCTCTACAGTATTGTTCAAATTTAATTAAATAAATAAATGACTTCTCATGTTCACTCTGTTTGAAAGGAAATTGCATTTCTCTGAGATTTTCAACTCGTGGTGAAACATGACAAAATTGCGGAAAATTGAAATTTGCAATAAATTTAAAATGAAAAAATGAAGCATCACTTCAATCATTAAACTCAATAATATGGAATTGTTTGGAAATTTTTGAATTGTCGCAATAGCATGAAAAACTTCATCAAAATCTCAAAAATGGTCTTAAGGTGTAAAAATCAAAAATCAAAATGTATACCAAGAGTCGAGATTTCCCGTATTTGACCGATTCGGGCATGTTTTGAATCTCATAGATATACATATAGTATCATTAGACTCGTCTCAACAATACGAGTCGATTGAACTCATACTCGAGGTTATTCAAGGTGATTTCGAAAATTCGACTTTATAAGTCGAATTTCGATTCTAAATTTATATGAGCTTGATCACAGACTGTGGTATGAATATAGAATTTAATTTACGTCACATTCAAGGTTATTGATGGATATTTTAGAAATTGGACTTTTTATATGTCGAATAACAATTTGAAATCTTGGCAATGACTAAACCAAAGCTTGAAAACCATTATTAAAATCGATCTACACTTGGCTACTATACAAGGAAAGGGTTCCTACATTACTGTGCTATGCGATAATTGCTATCACCATAGGTTCTAATGATTGATTGCTAATTACACTTTACAATAAGTTTACATGAAAATATGAATTAAAGAATTTTAAAATCTATTTATAAAGAAAAATACGTTAGTCTGTAGTTCAGAGCCTAATTTATATTTTGGTTTATGTATTGATGCCTCGAGTTATTCTAAGATATAAAAATCATTTTTTAGAGTTCAACACAAAGAATTGGAATTTACATTACTTGAGGAAAAACTGTCTCATCAGAACGATATAAGTCAAAGTGATTTTTTATTCTGTGACTTTTCTCTCTTATTGTTAAAAATTTAATTTTCAAACACCTTTGCTATAAAAGTTTCTTTAAAAGTTGTTTTAGAAAATAAAGGCAGAAAATTGTGGAAAAATCTTTCGGGAATTACGTAAGTAGTCGTCCATTAATATTATTTTTAGTTTAACTTATTTTATTCAAACTTTTTTGAGAGAAAATTCAATTTAATGGGTTGTTATTTGAAGATAATCTTCATGTAAAGATCAAATCTGAGTTTTCGAAATATTTTGAGATGAAAAGAAAAAATCATATTTTTCTGGTTAACTTCAACTTTACATAAGACATGAATATTTGAATGTTTTGTGATATTCTAAAGAAGTTTCGCAATCGAGAAATTAATCGAAAAAGGCTTTAAAGATATGTATCTGAAGTAGAATGTAGTTAATAAGAGGGATATTTTGTAGTACAAGATAAGGAATCAGATGATGACAGAACAACAGCTGCTGTTCCTCATAAAGAAAGCCAAATCTAATTTCTGAAGCATTGATCTATTCTATACTATTTTATATGTCCGATAGGATTGGATCGAACGGCATAACTAATAAAAGTGGTCAATGGACTCATTTCTTCCCTCTTCAATCAAACAACACAAAAGAGTTATCTTTTTCACGACAAAGCATAGCATAGCATTAGTTTTGAGTCAACAACAGAAACATTCATTTATTTCTTGAGTGAGATTTATTATAATGAACACCTTATTATAGAACACTTTCCGTCAAATGCAATACATTTTTCTTGCCTATAATGATATTTTGGATGAATTAATACATCTAAAGTTCGCAAATAATTCTCGGAATTATGTTAAGTACACGCCATAACAAGATAGCATTCTTCAGTACTTCCTCTAATAGCAAGATAAGAAGTTTGAAGGATTTTTTCCGGATTATTATTCACCGCATACGGTCTGCATATTTATTAACTCACATATAATTCTCTGTATTTTCAGTGGGTTTCAGTTCCAGAATATATAAGACTCGAGTCAAACATCAAAAACAATCATAAAATAAATTGTGATTTGGGATTATTTTTTAACTTCATTTCTCAATATATTTAGATTTAACAGATTTCATGAGAAAACTAAATCTAAAGAATTTATTCTAGAAATGGCAGAGAATGATAAAGCTTAAGAACATGATGAGACTCTTGAGAATGACATCGCAGTCATACCTCACTTGCATTTTGTACTCACTATTTATTAATCGTTTTAATTTCCTATCAAACGTGTTGTTATCCTTAATAAGAATTTTATTTAGATTTTATGGATTGTTATTAGTTTTGTATAAACTGCAGTCTATGGTTTAATACTTAGCCATTAATTATCAGAATTATTATTGTATAATTAGTTTTGGTTTTTATTGATTAATCTCTAATTGTAAGCAAATGTAGAGCAGAACCTGAACTTATGTCTAATCCATATATTCATAAGTCTATATTACTTAATAAATCATGTCTGTGTGTGTTGTGGTGTTCGTCCGCAATAATGTTGATGTTCTATAACATTATTGTTATTCTTATAGAGAGCTAATAGAGAAAAATCAAAACCCATTATTGCAAATCACGCGCACATTTAACACAGATTAGGTTATAATGATTTACAGATACGCGCGCTTAATAATGAGACTGATTTCTAATATAAAAATATTTAAGTCATATAATGAAAAAAAGTTAATTTCAATTACAATGGAGAATGACAACAATGCGCTAACAATATGACTAAATACTATTTTTATGAATCAATATTTTTGGTATAATAATAATTTAAATGAACCAAATTTTAAAAGAATACAGAAATAAAGATAGAAAATTGAGTTTTATATTTGCAGACTTGAAAAGCTGTTTTCATGTCTGATGTTTTCTTTAAAAGAAGTGAAGCTTTTCTATGAAATAATGAGTTAATACTTAAATGATAATCAGATGAGAAACAGCCTGAGATGAAGTTTTCATACACCCATTATTTCCATATTGAAGGTTTGGAACCCTCAACATCGTAACATTAAGTCTCTTATAATAAGTTAGTGTCACTTGAGAAGCTTCTCATTGAAATGAGGAAATTCTTTCATTCTGCTCCTTTGAACACTTCCTAAAATTAATCAAAATATAGTATATCTTAAATCGTTCATTCAATAGTATGGCTGGAAAAGTATTCATGAAGTATTTTTAACAAAAAGATTAATTAGTAATTTTAAGTTCTAAAATGTAAACAGAAAATAACGCACAATCTTTAGTTAGTTTAGAATCGATTTAATCGATTACTTGAACTACAGAAAATCTGTCCTCTATATAAGTTTACAATAAAATAGTCTGCAGTATTAAGTTTTCATATATATAATCATCATATAAAGTGTACAATTGATTTATTTATTTTCTATCATATTTTTCATATATACTTACCTGCAAAGCAAATTCAATTCCAATTCAATAACAATTGTGTTATACAAGAAAGTATATATCTTTCGATTCATAGAAACTAAATATATGAAGTGTATCCTCATTATACACATTTTTCTCAATTCAAATAGAGTTGTGTAGTATTGAAATTTCGCAGATAAGGAGTTGAAAAGAAGTCTTCCATTGAATTTGCATTTTTTCATAATTTATGATAAATATAAATGTTATTTATTCTGGTTTTCAACAGATCAGTTGGTTATGAGCTAAATATTATCGATTAAATTTTTAACACAATAAGTATAGCTTGAAATGGAAATAATTTGATGTTTACTTATGTTACACAAGTTTCGATAGTAACAAAAGTTTATTAAACTGAATTTTATGCTACAATATTTAGTGAAACGTCACTATAAATTTGATTCTATAAGTGAGATGAAATCTTTTCTTTCTTTCTGGTATATTAATGTTAGCCTCTGTCAAATGTTGTGACACTTTTGTACAGAATATAAAGAAAATACAAAACTTTTAATGTATTGTGAAAGCGTAACATTAAACAAAAGCATTTTTCATGTCATGTCTTTGGACTGAAAACTGCTAAACCATTAGAGTTTTAGAAAACCTCTAAAGCAGCTTTTGAGTGAAAAAATCAAAAGGTTTGCGGAATCGACAATCATTCATTCTATTAGGATATGTTATGAAGTTATATAATATTCTTTACTATATAGTAAAAATCTAAACCATTTAGAAAATATTTTAAGTTAATAACTCTATTTTGTGCATTTCTTAAATCTATAATCGATTTCAAGTATATAACTTTGTTTTCCTTTTGCAGATCGCACAGGAGTTTTATTTTAAAATTGCTTTTTTATTTATTTAACACCAGTTCTTGCCTATCTTTCTGCAGTACAGTTACTCGAATAAAGTTATGCAGAGATCCCTTCAGATCAAGTGATAAACTCAGATCAAACATAAGGGGAAACATACAAATTGCATACAAATTCAAATGTTAATCAGTATTGAATAGTAGTAATGAGTATTAGCATTGAGTAGTGGTTATGAGTTGTCAAACCCTTATGAATCCTCATGACTTGCTGAGTGATACATAACTTTCCTGTAGTAACTGTACTATTGATCCTAAACTTGTGATCGCATCTCAAGATTAACCAATAAAAATAAATTGCTTCATAAATTTATATTTAATATACTATTGTCGATGAGGTAAAAGACAGTTTGGTTAAAAGGAGTCGAGATCTTTATCAGCGATAAGTTATCACTAAACCACACATAACTTATAAGCAAAAATGAGTTTATGAATTGACATCATATCTGTTATAATAATAAATCAATTTTCAAGAATAAAATGAGCTCTGGATAGTTCTGTTTTGTTTTAAAATTTGATAAGTATAGGGTTAGAGCTGGCATTTTCATAGAAACTTCTATAACTTAATAAAAAATTTAATTTTAAAATTACTATTTGTTAGTGATTGATCTATTTAGAAATGTCAGATTTTGTAATTCTTATTTGTAGAATATAAGAAGATCTTGCATAAGTCACGATATTTGAGAGAAATCACGTTCTTGAGTCTTGAGAAATTATTTTCCAATTTCAAAAATCATTAAGAACTTATTTTTAAGGCTCAATTTTCATTTCTTAATCTTTAGTCACATTTAAACTTCAGAAACATAAAGTGTTAACACTTTTAATTAAAAAATATAACTTTATTTACTCACTTTAACGTCATAATTTCAATATCATTTTTATTTCTATAATAAAACATCAAAAATTTGATTTTATGTAGTGTTGATTCTATTCCTAGAATAGGGATGGGAATAGAAATAAAAAATTCTAAGAATAGGAATAGGAATAGAAATTAAATTATTTTGCATTAAAAAACTACAAACTTTTCAAGGGATAGAATCAATGGAGAAGTTAATGAAATGAAAATTCAGAGATTTTTATTCAAATTTGAAGTTTTATTCCAAAAAATGACGAAAATTTAAGTTTACAAATGTTTTTAAGTACGCTTTAATTCTGAATAACAACTATTATTGAGAATTATTACTAATTATTATATATTTAAAGCTCAATAAATTCATTATATTTTCAACAGGAATTCAAATTACAATTCTTCAGGAATAGAAATGAAAATTTTTTAGGAATAGAATCAACACAAATTTTAAGTGAATAATTATCCTGAAAATTAAAATTCTTGGAAATCAATTTCGTGACTCGAACTAGTCTAGAGATTCCTTCGATCAAGACTCGAGACCCGATACCTAACACTAATAATAATAAATAGTCTTTTAGCTATAGAGTTAGTTTGAAGGTTAGTTTAAAGCTTTATTTTATATCCTAATAAAAATAACATTTTCTAGAATTTTGTTCTTAAGGCATAAAACTTTCTTTGAATGAAGAAATATTGTTAAATAAGATTTTGAATGAAAAGCCTTATACCTAAAGAACAAAATACTAAAAAATGTTAATTTCTATTAGAAGTTATTACATATTTTTAAGCTGTAGATTAACGTTAGAATTAATGAGAGCTGTAACTAGCAATTTGCAACGACTAATATTTTAGGCCTTATTAAAATAAATTTTCCTCATTTTAAACTATGATATTATTTTTAATATTTTCTGGTTAATGCCCGCACTACTCACATGTACGGTCATTAAAAGAAGTATCGATGAAATTTGAAAGAGTTAGACTCATTTGCAATACAACTCCATTGAAAACTCTATTGCAAACGTGTTATACACGAAAGTATATATTTTAAGTTTATCGATACTTCTTTTAATGACCGTATCAAATAAGTTGTAATGCTTTTGTTCTCATAATCTATATAATAAAATCTTAACGTTTTCCATACAATTTTTTTTGTCCTCCGGCTGTGATCATCATAGAGAGGTCAGAGAGGTTTCATTGTAATCAGTGTGACCTCAAGGTGTGCCGGAAGTTTTAATAATGTCAAAAAAGTGGCCACAACTCTTAATTTTAAAATTTTAGGCCACATTTCAAGTAATATTTTAAGCTCTATCAGGCAATTTTGAAGCCATTTAACATAAGCATGAAATGAGATCTCAACATAAACAGTTATATGCGATAGATTTCATATGTGAAATCAATTGCTGCAAAGTTATGAAATAATTCATTTGGAAAAATCTTGATTAGTCTAAAAAATTAATTCTGGGTTTATGCCCAGCCCTAGAAGTTGTTATTCATATTGAGATAAACTTTTATATACTTATATCTCTCTACTGACTGGCTTTCTAATGGAGATTTATCTATGAAGGACACCAAATATTTTTTACTGCTGTTTCTTATAAACCACAAAAATCTCTTATTACATCTTCAGAGAAAATGTCTATTCATATATTGATATTTATATTAAATAATAGAAACATATAAAACTCGAATATAAGTTATTATATTTCACATTATAAACATGTATATTTTAAAATTTTCTTTTCATAAATAGAAAAAATTTGAGTCAAATTTTCCATTGAAATACATTACTATCGCTTTTGATTTTCTGCGGTTCACAAAATGATCGCTACATTGATAAAAAGCCTTAAACATTGATTTAACACAATGATGTCTGTGCGAAGTCAGATAAAATCAAATGACTCTATGATATTGACACCACTCTGTTTATCATAACATATTTAACTGATTTCATTAATGATTTTCTTGAAATTGCAAACAAGGTATGCATTTCACTGCTTCACTCCTCCGGCTGTGGTCATCATAGAGAGGTGAGAGAGGTCTCATTTCATTTTCTGAATTATGCTTTTATGCTGAAAGTTATGCTCTATTTTCTAAATTGTTTATTTAATTGAATCTCAAATAATATTTGTATATACAATAATTTAAAAATTTTGATTAAAAATTACAGCTGAATATAATCTTTTAATAGTATTGATTTTATTGAAAAGTTGAATCGTTTTGTGTGTTTATTTCCTAGAAATTTTGCTATTTTATGTTCCACACTTAAATTTGTACTCTAAAATGTTGTCGAAATTATGCTTTTTATGTTTTTTGATTTTAAAAGCATAATTGTTAATCTTTAATGATAAACAAAATATGAAATCCTTATTCAAACTATAAATATATTAAACTTTTGACAATATTTCAATTGCCAGAGAGCGAGCGAAAAAGAAAGAGAGGGGGAGGGGAGAGAGAGAGAGAGAGAGAGAGAGAGAGAGAGAGAGAGAGAGAGAGAGAGAGAGAGAGAGATAGACAGCAGACAGACAGAGATGATTTTTTTTAAATATAAATGTTTCCTATCAGAAGTAATTCACAAATTTAACTCGCACTTCTACCTAGTACTGGATAAAAAAGTTCAAACTCATAGCTCAACTTTCAGATACAAATGTTTAATATTTGAGAATTTTGAAGGCTATATGACTCAGTTGTGACCTTATATCGAATTTTCATTTAAACTAGAATTTCCTAAGCTCTTTAGAGCAATTTTTTTTTAACTAAGGCTCTTTGTGCGTTTAGCCGTTCAATTATAGAGCGAGCCAGTGTTCTCCAAGGGGTGGGTGTAGGGTGGGTGTACCCCTTACCAAGGGTTTCAAAAACTGGAAAAGTTTACCATGCTACCTATAGGATTTTTACTATTATCATATGTCTGGAATATTGGACTCAAATTTTTAAGCTTCAAAATTGACTTTTGATTTCTTTATACATAAAATATGTCAAGTAAATAAAAATGAAGTAAGATTGTAATGACTTCACAGTAGAATATTATAAAAGAATTTGATACCCCAAACTTGAATTATGGTAAATATAAGATACTCAATTTAGGAGAACCTAATGTTTACGATGAAATCAGTGAATTTTAACAATTTTCTGTATTTTCATACTTTATGCTAAATTAACTGACCTGAAAAGAATTAAGTAAACTTTTCAAGTTTTTCCAATAAGTTGTCTTTATTATGAAATAACTGATCTTAAGAATTCAAATGACAGCAAAAGCGCAATGAAATCTTTTTTGATCAGTTTTAAAAAACCTTAATTCGAGCCAAATTTTCTACTAATAAAGTGATAAAATAGAATTCCCATTTTTAGATGTTAAAGTAACTCGTAAACAAACTTCATGAAATGTCAAAGTTTGCCGCTATAAAAAATATCTTAATTTTATGAGATTAAATCTCAAACACATTTCCAAAATATTTTCAATCAAAAAAGGGGAAATTCAAGATTTTCAACTTTCGAAACCTTTTTGGAAAAAAATTTGGGGAAATTTTTTTCGTGAAAATGTTGTGTATGAAACCCGATGAATTTTTAGAGTTAGTCATTTGACCCCCACCTGGAGCTCTGAACGTAGGAGAAGTCTCTTTATACATATAATTTTTAAAATAGCATTTTATACTACATATTTGATTACATTTGATAGAATCTAATGGATGTAAATCAAAAATTCTATGGAATTTCCAAAGAAAGAATCTTAATATAACATAGAAATGCAAGTTAATCTTAATAGTCTTAGTTTCAAAAATTCCTTTAAAATAGTAAAGGATTTGTATAAATATTTTAGATTATATTTCTCAATGTTTAGAATGATTTCTAAACATATTGTTATATCTTTAATAATAAGCTTAAATCCGATTTGTTGTTTAAACCCACTCATTGCTAAAAAAGTCTAAGATTGCGAAACGTCATTCGTATCATTGATTCCCGTTTTTACGTCGAATTTGGAATTTGTCTTGAGTTGATATAGATTGAGAAATCAGTTAATTTGATATCAATTCAATTCGAGTTACGAAACCGATGTAAAGATCAATCTAATCTAGAATTGAAGGCTTTTTCAAAATGAATTGGTGTTGAGAAATGTTTGAAATTGTGTCAATTCATACACTTTCCTGTTTATCTTCTGAATGAGCTCTCAAAAAGTAACGAAAAGTCTTGTTAGACTTCTCTCTTATGTAATACATCTTGCTTTTAATCCTAACTCGAAGAAAGCATTTTTTGAAAGCACCAATTTTTTGGCTCAAAAAAGCAATAATTGGAAAATCTGAACTTTCATCTGTCTAGTCATATGAGCTTCTATTAAAATGACCACCTTTTGAAAGTTTCAACACTCGACAAAACTTTAATATTTTCACTGCAAAACCTGGACTGTGGAAAAAGTTTCTCGAATATTACAAGTTATAAAGCCCTCAATTTTTTAATAGATTCATTCGGCTCGAAATTTTTTTGAATTAATTCAGCTTTAAACCAATCATTTAAATAGAGTTCACTCTTTCTCTTTAAGAATCGCATCAGGACTCTAAAATCGGTCCCTAGAAATGCATTCAAAGTAATAGATAGTACATTATCGACAAAAAAGGTTTTTCGGGGAAATTTGGGTTGAAATTAAAGGCTTATCCGAATATAGTTTATGTGTGAACTTTTGCCCTCTTAAAATAGCTAACCAGAAAACATAAAGTACCAACGCTTTAACCAATAAACCTTTTCGTCGATACTGTTCTTATTGAATGTCTGTTACTTTCAATTAACGTTGTCGGGTCCGTAAATTTACGTAACTTATAGCGTAAATTACGCGTAATTTACACCACAAATCATAATTTACGCGTAAATTACACGCCAGTAACAGAATTTTTTGGTGAAAAAAATTCACCAGAGTCATCCAAAATTTTCAAATATTGCAACTTAAATATTATTAATTTCAGCAACGAGTGCTTGCATTGAGCATGTTTTCTTAAATTATTGTCAATTTCACTCAAAAGATCACCACAAAATTAATTGTGTAGTTAAATACTTTTCAGTTGTTTAAACTAATTTGCAAACAATCAATTTAAGCGATAATTATGTTGCGATGAAGTTATTCTTAAGGATTGTGATTAAAATTATGTTGAAAGATATAGAATAGTTGTAGAATAAAAAAGATTAATTTTTTGTTAATAAAACATAATTTACAGTATTTTACAGTAATTTACGTAACTTACATGTAATTTATGCGTAAAATAACAACGTTACTTTCAATGCATTTCTAGGCACCGATTCTAAAGTCCTGATGCGATTCTTAAAGAGAAAGAGTTGAGTGTAAAAATGCTGATCTGACATATATTTACAAATTTATAGACTAAAAGACAAAAATGGCTAAAACATCTGGAATGAATGGCAGCAAAAGATTATCGAAATATGACTTGTTTTATACAGCAAAATAAGTGTACAATTTGTGGGATTGAATATTTGTATATCAATTGCTCGGAACTATAGCTGTTATTCTCTATACTAAAGAATTGCATAACTGTATGAAGACCAGAGTTAGTAAAAAGTTGTTATTTCTAAAAGGCCCAAAAAATACTGATAGGTGAATACTTTTTGGACCTTGTAGAAATAATGACTTTTTACTAACGCTGGTCTTCTGGGAAACGCTTCATATGGCTAAAATGGCCAATATTATTGGTTATACTGATTCTCTTTATTTAGTAACTATTATACTACTAATACTTTCCACAATAGAGTTCAGACTTTGAAGTGACAAAATTCAAGCAAAGGCTTTCCCTTTCCTTTTAGAGGCTTCCGGTTTAGAGCAATCACTAATTATTATTATAGACTAATTTATAGTTGATTGTAATGCGTAATCAATCTAATAATGAGGTGGATTTCAGAATCAAAAAAACCATTCAATTTTTCACTAAAATCACGTATCATTAGAGTAATGGCTATACACATAATTAAACACAAGCTAATTATGTGACTATTATTAGGTTCCTTTTGGGTGTAATACTTTTAAATAAATAAATAAAACTATCATTTTTCACGTTACAGTTGTATCAATGCATGAATAATAATATTCACATTAATTGTTTCTGTGGATAATCGATCAAAATTTGATTCACTAAACAAATATTCATTTCTTTTTATAATTTGTTTCTATAACAAAAGATATTGAAGATTGAAATTTGAGCTGAAAGTAGTTTGCGTTCCATAAGAATGTTTGTGAATATTTAATCAATTTCTCAATTCATTGAAACCCTGATTTACCCTTAAGTAAATCGAAATTCCATAGAAAAATTGGTTGAATTTTTAAAAATTAGTTCATGTTCCAATTTGAGTAATTTATAATTTTTGTAATACATATGTTTAAAACTAATGTTTAATTGCAATGATGTTCGCCTAACCAGAAAGACCTCATATTTGATTGATTTACTCAATCGATTGCAGAGATCACTGATGACTGTATTGAATACATTGCTTTCTTATCCAATATTTATAAAGAGAGTAATATTGATCATCATATTTCCTGATGTAAATATGAAGTACTGGTGTGAAAGCATAGCTAATAATCAGAATCTGGACATAATCAGTGAATCCAACTTTTTCTGATAGTTTGTTGGTTTTTGGGAAATGCAAAATGTTCTTATAAACCCTATTTTTGAAAATTCTTCCGATAGAACAAATATTTCTCCAATTTTTCACTAAAAAATACATTCAAGATTTTTTTCCGACTTGAATTTTAAGAAATCTTGAAACTTATTTCTTTACAATAACATATCAATGCTTTAAATATAATGTTTAATCGTAACAAAAAATGTAAAGTAAAAATTATGAATACATTAACTTTCCGTATGAGAGAAGTTAATCTCAAGTAACGTCTTAACGATGATTTTATTGAATTTGATTTGATAGTAATCTGATTGACCACTCGTTGAGAGCATTTCGAGAAAGTGAGCTCGAGAGAGCTCCACGTGAACGAGAGGCTCCACGTGAACGACCACTTGGATAAAAAAATATTTGCTTACAAATGCATTCACTTTTCCTAAATATAATACTAAATTTATTATTTATTTCGCAAAAAATATCTAATTTTGCATTTAATATTTAATTTTAATTTCTGAAAAATGGATGCAGAATAGTCTTCACGAATAGTTTACATAATTTATGATTTATTCAATTAAAAAAATTATTGTAAGATTAAAATGTTTGGGGTTTACAGAGATCTATCATTTGAAATGATTTTATTAAAGATATTTAGTTTATTTTGAGTTTAATGCAAGATCAATGGAATCTCAAAAAAGAGATTTTTTGGCTTTTATGGCAAATGTCTATGAGAATACTCATTAAGGCAAAGTTGCTTACGGCAAAGAGACGTTAACATTCCGGGAGTTGTAAGAATATGAAAGGGGGCAAAATATATTTCTCAGGATTTTTAAAATCTTGAAAAAACGAAGGGAGTTTCAACTACTACTTTCCTGCAAATTTTTAGCCCACACTGAAAAAGATGGGGGTAAAGGTTGCGGTTAATTCATTGGATTTGATAGATAACATTTTCAAAAAAAACTATTTGCCGCCAAAAAAATTCTGCAAAAAATTGACATTCAGTTAGTATTTTTCTTTTACATTTAACTACATAATAGATTAAGCACTCCATTGATATCAAGTTGTAATAAATGACAGGTAACGCATGCAATTGTTGTTGAAAAATGATAAATTTGTAAAATATCGATGAGATTCAATGAATGAATGATAATTAAGTGTTATTTGCATTAATATATGTTAAGCTTATGAATAATTTTAAAAGTTTAAAAAAATGATAAAAATGGTTGTAATCTTTTGAAAATCTTAATGATATACTCTTGAATCCAACCGATTTTAGTTGGTTTTAAGGCCGATAAAGTCCAGACTCTGCTCGTGATTTAGTTGATTACCCATATACGAAACGGATAGCTTTATTCATAATGACCTCACTTGAATGCAGAGATGGATAGTTTTATAGATTATACACTCTCAGCCCTAAAAGCTAATTCAGTGATGATAATGTCATTTATGAGTTTTTGGACTTATATTTCTGAATGAGTAGTCATTTGATTGATGCAAATGAATTATCGGAGTCCCAGAAGATCAAAACTAAAACTGTAAATATATTGTAATGTTCAACTTCTATATTAGAAAAAGTTAAAAAGCTTCTAAACCCATACAAAGTGTTTTTTATATTTCAACATTAAAATGGATTAGAGATGTTTCGCTAATTTGAGTCATTTTAGAGAATTGAAAAAACTCTATTGAAATAGAAAAATGGGCTTATTTTTTGATGGATAAAATACATTGAGTGAAGTTTATGGTAAAGAGTAATTCCTGTAAACCTGAGCCACAAAAGTAACTCCGAATAAAGAAAGATTTTTTTATCTGTCAGGAATTGTTTTCGAAATATTTGATTTATTTTTTGATTTTAGATTATTACTCGATTTTTCAAAACATCAAAAGCTAAATATTCTTTAAAGGACTTAATTGTTGATTTACAAATGTTTTGTTGGATTCATAGTTTGAAAGTTGATAGAAATCAATTCGGCTTTAGGTTTAACCCATGAAACACAATTCCTACGCCACTAGATCTTAGTTACGTCACTGTTATCTCCTTGAACTGAATTATTGTGAAAATATCGTGAAAAGAAACGCAAAGCTTTTCGAATTATTATACTTTATTACCTTTACTTGATATATTTGACAATCTGTTCAATGGCTGGTTTCTAATGTATATAAAAAATTGAAACGTTTTGATAATCCACGAAAGAATATGTATCGGTATATAATTCTTTCATTTTACAGTTAAGTGCATTTATTGGATAAAAATGTAAAAAATAAATGCATGAAATACTAAAAGAATCCATAAAACCCTGAACTCAAGAGAATTGGAAAGTATGAAGAAATGGTATGAAATGATTGTAAGAAAGTGTCATTTGAGGAATAACATGTTGATCGCCTCAGCAATGCTGACTGATCCTCATCTAAAGTAATTCTAGTCATCTCATACCCTCTCACACACTAGATCTCAATGAACTTTTTCAACACGAAAAGATACATAACTGACTCTAAGGATTTCAAAGATGCGAAATCGATTTCCATTTTCACTATTTTAACTTTATTCCACTTTTCAGTATAAAACAGAAATTGGATCTAAAAATTTTATGATATTTTATGAAAAAATAAACAAATAAATTATATCAAATTCAATGCGAACGTGATGTGACCGTAAAGCGAGAGTATATTTTTCGTTAAATATATTATATCTAAATTTCAGAATAAGAACTTATCTTTACTGTTATAAAAGTTTCAAAATATTTTACTCATACAATCAAATAAAAAATTTCAAAATCTCTCTTTAGTCATGATTGCAATGAATTTCAATGCTTTTAATAAATAATTGAATTTATTTTTTATTTCCTAAAATTCATAGAAATTTGAATTAAATATGAAATTTTATCCCAGAATTGCATCCATTCAAGTTTTGAGGATTTCTAAGAATAAAACTAATTATAAAAAATGATTTTCCTTTTAAGTCTTTGATTGAATTAAATAATTAGTTGACTTATTTTGTCAGAATTTGATATAAGGTCTGAAAATTGAAAATTTGATTTCACAATAACTTTCTCAATACGAATTAAAATTAGATAAAAATTACGTAACTTATAGATTATATATTTGAGAAAAATAAAAATCACTTGTAAACTGAAAAGACCTCCCGATCAGCAGCTTTGAGAGCTTTGATACCTCTGTTTCTTGTGCTAAATTTTGAATTGAGTCCTTAAAAGTAGTTCCTGTAAAATGAAAACTCGGACACAACAGTAACTAGAGGTAGAGCTGAGAAGCCCTACCAGTCATTTCAGATATACTCAACTTTGAGGTATAAATCTTATAATATTTTAAGACATTCTTCCGACCCATCGAAGATCATTGTAAACAGTGAACCATTTCTAAAATAATTATTTTTTCATTCTTTTTC
>JAQFZT010000306.1:0-29423 GCA_034696325.1 Camisiidae sp. | reverse complement strand
AGTTCAAGTCCTTATAACTAGAGATAATGTGATTTTCATGCTCAAAATTTATGCTTTTATGCTCTTAATTATGCTTTCATGTTGCAAATTATGCTCTTTTATGCTCTGGACTCATATTTACACTTTGTATGCTCTCAAATTCTGTCAAAATTATACTAAAAAACATATTTTAATTTTTATAAATCTAATAGAGTTTCAATGTATGGTTTATTTTAACTCTTTTTCTTAGTGAAAAATTATTTTTTTAGAAATCAAATATTAATTCCAAGTACTTTCGACTTCAACAGAAGTCATTGTCAGGGAATAGAAAAATTAAATGAATATAAAACTTAACGTTAAAACTTAAGATCAAATTTGAACAACAATTGAAAACTTTGTCCGCTTTTCTATAACTGCATTCCATATATTGTTGATGTATTGACCCTTATCTCTATTTAATAGTAACGTTTCATTATATCCTCTTATAGTGAATGCTTCACATATTTCTAATAGAGTTCTTCTAATAAGAGTTTCACGTAATAAGAAATAAGACTCAAATCATACTGTATGTGATGAACGCGTGAAACGAATCTAATGTTTTGATCACAAAATAACAAAAAGTATAATAATAAGAAAGTGTCTATCGATCGGTCCTGAGGTTCATTGACTACTAGTTTGATTAAAACAATTGAGAACTTGTTTGATGAGAATCTAATAGGAATGAAAACTACAAAAATATATTATGAATTTGACTGATTTTGAGACAAGAAAAAAGTTTGATATAATTTTTTGCTTAAATGATTACTGAATTGACAGTAAAGTTGATTGATATAAATAATTGAATGGTTGAAAAGTAAAATTACATGAAATACCAAATTTATTTGTAGCTCAAGTGCTTAGAAATGAAATATTAATTGATAACAGAATGTGAACATTAATATTAACATAAAATGAATAATTAATTAATTGATAGAAAGAATATAATGAATGCGTCTATTCCCTCATCTCTCCGTCTTCTTCTTCTTCATCGACTCCACGAATATATAAGACATTATTACATCTGATAAGAACTTCACCCAAATTTCCAGTACAATTGCCATCAATATATTCTTCAGTGTTGGCTAATTGTAAGTTCATATAGCCGTCAACCGATACAAGAAAGCCTTTGTACTCCATTCCCCACTTCAACTTCACTAACACTGCTTTTCCAGTCAATCCATTCAAGAATGGTTTTGGGTTCAAAGGCATCATTCCTGCCATTATTAATATTATTATTCTTATAATCAATTAATTCAATTAATATTAATTTTTAGCGAAACCGGCGCTTAAACGACAGTCAAGTGTTGTAATAATTATTGTAAATAATAAGCCTTCGTATCAATTATTATTATAGTATAAGTAGTGCCGCTTTGCGGACAAATCAATACTCAAATCTCAAACTCAATACTCAATAAATCATTTCTAACACATTATTCTGTTAAATGTTTATTATAGTTATAGTAATGAACACAAAGTGTCACCACTTTAATAGTTCTCAATATCAAAAGCATGTGATTCAGCAGTGGATAAACCGATACTTTTCAAAATGAGGCATAAAATGGGGCATTTATTGCTCTTTACTTTCCCTTAAAAGTTTTCTAAAAGCAAACTTTTTCTATTATTTGAACTTTTAGTTTAAATCAAACTGTATTTAATGAGAACTGGTTTAAAAGAAAATATTGACTTTTTCTCATTAAGTGCTAAAACTAACTTTTTAGTAGCAATTTTGAGTGTTTTAATTAATTGATTTAAAGTTTATTTGTGACCCATTTCTATATGAAAGAAAAGCCCTAAACGTGAGCCCCAGATCTATGACTGAAATGCAAACAGAGAAATGTATTGATAGTAAAAGCGATAGAAGGACTGCATGTTTTGATGACATATGCCATGTATTGCACGTTGCGTTCATTGCCTCGAATCTATTGTTTTAGGACTACATTTAACTATTATTTAACTGATTTCTTTCAATTATCCACTATTAATATAACTATAGGATTGTTGTGACTATTAATCAATTGATTTTGTAGTTAAAGTTTAATTAAATCAATCATTAAATTGGATAATAATAATGGCAGACGACTGGGGTATCAATTCATTCATATTTTCTTATGTTTCATATTTTTATTATTCATAAACACGTTTATAATCAAATGATTTTATCGTTATTAATATCTATTTTAACTTAAGTTTATTGATTTGATTAAAAAATATATAATTTTTATAACTACTAAGAAATTATTTAATTATAAAATTTGTGTAAATATATTATGGTTTTGTTGAATGAGATCATTGAATGGAGGCTTAAATGCGACCCAAATATTGATATTTATTGACCCAACTATTTATTGATAACAAAATCTAAATATGGATCATATTGTAATTCATTACTTATTATACTATTTATTTTAAAGTTAATGTTTTAGTAAACAGATAATTGGTTTTTAATAAGTTTTTGAATTAGAAATAAATTTCGTGAAATTTTGGTATAAATAACTTTGTTTTGATTTGAATGCAGAGAAAGAAGAGTACAGTGAAGTTGGCGTTACTCCTAATGTGAGTCGAGGGGATAAGTGGTCCGGAGAGGATGAAGACGACGATGTCAAGGATAATTGGGATGATGACGAAGAGGAAAAAGATAAGCAAATCAGTCCTGAAAAAGAACTACCAAAACAGACTTCAATCAGTGCCAGAAAGAAAAAATTGCTTAAAATCGCGGAAAAAGATAAAAAAGAAGTAGAAGTAAATCCTAAAACACCAGCAGAAGCTTTGGCTGATAAGCTCGAGAGACAACGACTTCAAGAAGAATCAGATTTATTGTTAGCAAAGGATGCGTTCGGAGACGCGAATAGTGCGAAGAATAGCAGTTCTGGACTTGATATGAGTCTGTCTTCCAGAGATGATTTCGAGACCTTCAAAAAGAATTTAGTGGACAAACTTATCGCTTATGACAAGTCTCCCCATTACGTAAATTTTCTCGAAAATCTATTTCGCGAATTATGCGTTTCAATAGAAACAGATGATATCAAAAGGTTATCAAGTAGTTTAACAGCACTTTTCAACGAAAAAGTTAAAGCTCAAAAGGTTTACTATTTTATTGGCTTTTCTCAAAAACATAGCTTTATTTGTTTTTTATTTCAATTATTTCTCAATTTAAAGGCTGGAACGAAAGGCAAGAAAAAGGGCAAAGGATTCTCAGTTAGAGTCGAAAGAAATGATGACTTCAATGTTGGAAACAATGATTTGGAGGAATTCGACGATTTTCTCTGAACTCAATTTGTTATACAGATGCACATAATTATAATAATTTCGTTGACATTTTGCAAAATTAAATACGTATTCTTACATTTAAATAATAATTTGATTAATAAAACTAATTTCTCTAAAGTTTAAAGGAATCCATTTCTGCGTAAATCATGTAAATAAGCGCCACTTTCTTCGGAAAGCATTTTCTTTGTCATTTCCACTAAATTCAATTTCCACGCAATTTGGAATTGTATTTCATAGTCATCTATGTATTGAATAAGTGTTTGCATTGATTTTCTCATTTGTGATAATTTATCATTTGACCAATTTTTGGTTGCGATGTGTTGTGTATATTTCTGAGTTATTTCTTCAACAAAAGATGAACTGATTTCCCTCTGAGTTGCATAGTCTGAAAGATAATTCGATTCGCCATTAAGAATAACATGATTGAAGACAGCGTTAGGCCAACTCATGTGGTGTTGATACGCATCGGCCACTATCAGTGCCTTTCAATATAATTAATTAGACTTTAAATACAGTTTAGTTTGAATAACGTTTTATACCTCATAAAAGTTGGTGTTCTGCTCAATAAATTGTGCGGTTTGACTGCTCTTCATATTAATTATGATTATATTTGCGGGTAAATAATGAATTTGTAATGAAATGAGTTGAGCTATTTTGGCACATGAGTCCGCGTGTGAGTGACAGCCGGCCTTCGAATAGCTCTCCTGTGCGTCTATGAACTCGAACATTATATTCTCGAGTTGTTCTCTATAACTAATAATATTGGATGTCAACTGAAACTTAAGATCATTGAAGAGTTTTCTTGCAGACAATTCATGGTTTTCTGCTATTTCTCTGTAGAGACAAAAGCGAAGCGCAACTAAAGGAAACATCTCTTTATCTCCTTTCAAATAGTCGAGTAAAGCAATGCGTAATTGTGGCACCTTTTGAATTAAGTGCAAAATATTACTAATAAATCATGAAAATTAAATTAAAACCAATACCTTTTCAATGCGTTTACTGAGAAGAAGTTCAAACTGATTATTCTCTTTCAAAATGTCGAAACAATAGGTCATCTCAGAATATCTGCCGATTCCGGTCATTAATCTTAAAATTGAATTGAAATCTTTTGATTGAAGCAATTTTTGTGTTATTAAAAGCCTAGACTTTCTCAATACAAGTGCAATCCCTTTGACATCACAGGCGAGTGTAAAGCATTCGTGAGCTTTAATATATAATTTGGTTGAGAGAAAATAATTGAAAGGATCACTCAACAGGTCTTCACTTTCCGTTTCGTTCAATAGTTTTGTTCCCAAAATAGTTGTGTCATTAAGAAGTCTGACACGAGATAGAAAACTAGCGCTCATCGCATCAGAGCTTGAGTTTAAAGATTCAATTGAAGAACTTTCTGATAGAGAGCTTTTAAGCAAAACCAAAGTCTCTTTACATATGATCGAAGCGATGTCTTCGTCAAGAATTTCATTTAATAATATCAATTCTCTTGCAAAAGATAATGCGTCGCTATTATGTGCGGATATCAAACTCTTCAATAGTTCTAAATCATCCAATTCTGGACTCTCAATATCAGAATAACTTCGATGCAAAACCTAATGATTCATAAGTTATATTGAAATAATTGATAATCTGATTGTTTTCTTAAACTTACGCATGAGATTTTGAAATATAGAAGAGCTCTTTGACATGCTTTTCGGCCAATCGATGCGAGGCTACTAATGCTTTCGATGAAACCAATTTTCTCCTTTTGTTCTTCAGTAAAATCTTTAGTAAGAAATCAAGTTTTAGGCTTTTGAATAGTCTGATTAATATATGAGTTGATGTGAAACCTGATTCGAAATTAGTTTTCTTTAATTGTCCGATTGCTTTAGTTTTGAGCTGAACACTTAGTGGCGCTTCACTTAAATTTTTGATTAATCCTTTCGCTATGTTATCGCAAGCCTTCAAATTATTATTCATAGTAAGCGTTAAACATTTACTTGGAATCAATTGATTGAGTCTACGAACTCAAACTCTTACCAGAATAATATCCAAATCCTGATGAGTGTATTTGAATAGAAGCGCGACTTCATGTGCTTTTTCAATACAACCGCTGTTTAATAAGTTTCCGATTACAATGTCTAATGTTTCTGATAGTTTTACATTAAGTATCGCTGAATCGATAGAATCTAAAACATTGCTGTTTTTCGTATTCTTTTTTAATTTCATGAAAACAATAATATCCGACCAAATCTTAGTCCATTGAGAAGAATAGCTTTCTTTAATACGTGAATCGCCTTCTATATCAACCACACATTTCCAAAGCATAGTTTCTAAAGCTTCACATTCCTTGTGATTCTCGGAATTTTGTGCTGCGATTAGACATTTGAAAACAAGGAGACATTTCACGACAACTGATGAAACCTGATTAACAAATTTATCCAACACATTAAACGCAGAAACGAGTGAAGTATCGACTGTAATGAGACTTTCCCAACACAGATCCCAAAATTCAATTGAGTTTAACTGTTCTGAAGCTTTAAGAATCCATTCATTGACTGTCAGATCAATTGATTGAATTTCTGCATTATTAGCGAAATGTCGCGCTTCTTGAAAATAGCCTTTTTGTTGAAGAATTGAGATGACAGATTTTATGACAGAGTAATAGTGATCGTTGTCAGCAGAAAAGGAGTTAATATCAATTTTATTAGATAAAAGTTCTCCAATCGGTAGAATCACATCTGTATCCGACAGACACTGACAGAGACGGTATAATTTTCTATAGTCGTGTATTTTTACTGATCAATATAAAGAACATTTGTTAAACTTATTAATTAAGAACAAAAATAATCAGAATAATCTTACTGTCAGACGAAAAGCTGCCCTGAATTCTGGCGAAGTCGTAGTGACGCAACAACACAAGCAATTCATAATTTTTAGCATTTTTCAAAGCATTTGTCAATATTATAACAGAAGCATTTTGTATCCACTGTTTAGTGAGAAAGAGATTATCCGTATTTAATGGCTCTTCATATTTCCATAAGTTATCTTGAAATGATTTTAAGCATTGAACTTCATGATAGTTTTTTTCACAGAAAAAGTTCACCATAAAGTTAAGTAAATCTATTAGTGGCGTAATATTCATATTGAAAATTTTGAGTCCTTTGAGAAAAATGAAATAACTTTTAGTATCTCTCATAACAAAATCAAGCATTTTGTAGTTTTCATCACAACTCCAATCCAAAGCATCAAAATCAGAAACTTGTTCACAAAATTGTTTCCTTATTTCGAAGTCAACTGAAGCCAAGAACCAACACGAGAACGCACTGAATGTGTTAAATTTCTCTGACTTATAATTAGCAGAACAAGCGATTAAACTCAATATAGGATTTGAAAGAGGAATACTTGAGTACATCAGAGCTTTTCTCGCATCATATGAACAATCTGTTTGACAATTTAGAATAACTTGAAATAAATCTTTTGGAGCGTTTTCAGGATTAAATTTAGGCAAATCTTCGCCATCACTTGCGTTAGAGCTCGAAAGAACTGAAATTGTTTCGACCGCGTTATAGTCGGTTTCACTTGCAATCGATATGTCATCGCTTTCTATATAACTCGAACTACTTTTCAAAGATGTCTTTGGATATCTGACATTATCAGGAATTTCAATCGCTTTGCTTAATCCAATTTTTGAATAGAGAACATTACGTAAATGTTTAGCGCTTGTGTTTTTTCGTCCGTCTTTTCTATTTAGTATTCTTGAAGATTCATTTTCATTTTCTACAAACATTATGTGTGAACTTTGAAAAGCTTTATTCAAATGATCAGAAATACATTCATTATTGAATTGTTTGAGTGCATTGAAAACTGATTCTTTCGGGAATTGATGTATTTGACAACAAATCGTAAAAACAAGCCAATTATCAGATGCCGCACACTTTGTCAATAGATCAAGCGGTAAATCAAGTCCATGAAGAGCAGCAAATTTGACAGCTATTTTCCAATCAAAGCATTCTTCGATTTGAATATTCATGAAATTAGTGTATTTGCGATGTATGGCAGCGACTGTCAATTGCAAGAGCTTTGCGGCCGCTCTTTTGTCAGAATAATAATGAGATCGTTTGAGAAGATTTGAAAGTTCTATTTGTTGTTGTCTAAAATTAAGACTAAGAAAGTCAGCAGCAAATGACATAACAATATTAGCAACAGTCAAATGAAGTAATGTTTGCGTTGAATCACCGCTTAATAGTTGTTGAAATACAATACAAGCGACAGCGATTTGATTATTAGTGGTATCGTTATATGCGACCAGAGCTGCTCTCCTACACGCCTGTTCTATACTTCTTGAATTTAACACCTTTCTATTTGTTATAAATTTATTATATGCCTCAACAACTCTTCCCTGATTTAAATAATAAGTGAAAGTCAAGTTAGCTTTCAGTCCATATAAATCTGCAAGTTTTGTGTGAGAAAAATGAGGCAATTCCTTGAATACCATTGAAGTTATATAATCTTCACTGTATTCATAGTTATTTAATGATTGCCAGCAAAACATTTTTGAGACATCGAATGGTATTGAATCTTTCAATAATACATAAATAGTTGGCTGTTCGTAATTCACCTCATTTTCAAAGCTAGTATTCGATGATTCGGAGATAGAATTAAAAATTATTGGATATTGAGTTCTAAATAAGTTGGCAATCGATGACTTCACCACATCTGACGAATCAGATGAATCATCAGTTTCTTCACAGCAAATATCGGAAAATTGAAGAGAAGAATAAGTCAATGATATGAGCGCTAAATAAACATTTCCACTTTCCATAAGTGACTTTATGGTAACAGGAGTTGAAATCGAGTATATGTATTGTGCAGTTAATAGTATTGCTGATAATATTTGTTCATCTGACGGGTTTTGGCAACATTTTATCGAAGTTATCAGCATATTATGTAAAGGATTGTCAACAGAAGATAATGCTATTTGAGAGGAATGCGTGCAATATATGTACAGAAACTCATATAGATTATGATCACAACAATATTTTATTAATTTCTCTGTGAAAATATCCATTTTGAATGAAGAAAACGATAAAATGGAGGTCTCGTTGATGAAGTTCTCGTGAGAATAACTTGAATCATAAGAATTCATTCTTCCGAGACGATGAAGAGTGAGTTGAAAATCATTGAATTCACTCAAACAGAAACATCCTCTAAAGCATAATTCATTGAGAACTAATTCTTTTGTGAGAACAGAAGCTCTTTCATAGACAGATTCGATCATATTTTGATCAATAGTCCAATTGAATGGAAAAATAGTTACATCTGAAGCAACTGAAAGTTTTTCTATCCAAAGCGTTAACATTTTAGTATCATTTCGATCAATAAAATAATTCCAAGCAATAAAAGGCGATAATTTACTGTATGAAAGATTCTGATTCTCTTTAAATAGTGAGAGAATAATAGCTCTTTGCTGTAAATCGATTTCCATATGATTGATCCACGAAATAGTTAATGAAATCTTAGATTTGTTGGCATAAGAGTTGATAACTCTCATAATTTCGGTCATATTATCATTATTAGAATCTTGCAGTGAAACGATTTGAGCCCTAAATTTGTTGAATAACATTTGTCTGAGTTTATGATCAGAGGTAATCGTGTATATCTTTTGGATTAGTTGTGAGAGAGGAAGTCCTAATTGACACAAAATAGCATTCAATGAATCGAAATCATTGATACGCAAATAATATAATGACAACAATATCACATTCTTAATAATTTGTTTCCAGCTTTTATCTGAATTCCTATACTTTTTCAGCCAATGCTGTCCTAAAACAAGACTATTTGATTGAAGAGAATCAGATAGAATCTGAATATCAGTTGCATTTTCATTCCAATTCAATGTCTTCGATTCAATTGACTCATTAGGTTTGCAATTGTTATCATTTTCATGTAATTTTAGTGAGAGTCTTATCAAACGGATATTCTTCATGAAAAGCTGACAGATCTTAGACTTAGTTTGAGACCAATTCAACTCAGACTTGGCTTCAGTTACTATTATTAACAACTGATTACATGACTGAAGTGCAGTACGTGCTAAACATATGGCGAAATCTCGTAAATTTGAATCAGTAATGTTTGCAGAAATAACTATTAATAATTTAGAGAACACTTTTTCCCAATCATCAAACAAGGATTCAATTTGTGAAGAATCAGTTTTACTCTCCAGAGATTGATTACCAATAAGAGAAACAGACAAACGGAATGCTGCAAAAAATTAATTCATTTAATGATAAAAATCTAATTTTAAAAATATAACTATTGATAAAAAATTATTCTATTATCTGTTTATGAATAGAATAGTTATAGTTTTGTTCGGATCTAAAAGTAATGTTAAAATAGATTTGGTCTCACTTGAAATGATAGCGAAGCAAAACTTTTTTATTACTAAAATAGTATTTATTAATTTAATTTAATTAATAAGAAAATTCAACATGTTTTATGTTCAAATTTGAATTAATGCAAGAATTCATTGATTCTATTGATATTAATTAATTATCGGCGGATTTATTAGAGCTAATGCTTGGCTATAACTTAAGTTATTAATTCTCATAACAATTCTTAATAGAGTTTCCGGAAATAATATTCCGAAAATCTTCTTTTTCTCTTGAATTTTGGCTCCAAAAAGACCATTAAGACACCCAATTATATAGATTTGTTGCCATTTCTCGAATAGTGAGGTTTGAATATTGGTTGCGATTCCAGGAAACCCATACTTTTCGAATATATTTCGATAAAATGAGACTATTTTTGAGTCGTTGGGAATGAGTTGTAAAGTGTCAGAAAAGCTTATAATTAAACAACGGATTTGATCGAAGTTTAAATCTTTAATAGAACTCAAATTTTCTAATGAATTCATTATTTCTTCGATTTGATTGTTCGTAAACGACTTTATAATATCCTGTTCTGCACGTGATTTCAACTCGTTTTCATCGACCGATAATTCGTTTTTTTCATCACAAATCTCAAGAAATTGACTCAATTCTTGTGACTCTGGGTTCGAACGTCTTTTCACATTAATTTCTTCGATTTCAATGATCTCTAATTTCTGAAAATTGCGTGATTTTGAGATATTTTTGATGACATAATCAAAACTCGACCCAAAATCACTTTCATCATTAGTTTGTGTTAAACTGTTTGTGTCAACATTTGATACCATTGAAGACGTGTTTCCTTTCGATTCAATATTATTATGATTTTTTAGAGGTTTTTCTTCTCCTTTAAGGCAATTGTTATGACATTTGACTCCAATTGAAATATTATTTAAATCCCAATCAAGAAATTCATCATTTCTTTTGTTTTTACTAATATTTTCATTAACTTTTTTAGACATCATTTAATGTTTAATTTTCATAAACAGTTAATTCAATGAAATATAATGTAAAAAATTGTAAATAAATCAATATTCAATAGATTTTAGTTTTGTTATCAATTTTGAAATCATATTTTTGTTGTTTATTTTCGCGGTTCTGTTCTATTGATTTCAGGGACTGTTCATTAATTACGTATCAATTTATAAGTTTCTATTTGTGTTGACATCAAAATAACTCATGTTTAGATCGAGTTTTATAAACATAAATACAATTAAATGAACTAAAACTTGAAAACAACGGATTTTTCTATTGAATTGATAACTTAATTCGATATTAAAGATAAATAAGAAGTGATAAATAGTTTCTTACTTTCAATTTGTATTTTGAAAAAGCATTTAACTGTTGAAATCTGTCGATTACGTAATCCTATTTCAAGTACTGTTAAATCCATTTTGAGATCTATTTATTTACACAAACTCTCAATTAATGAATTATATCTAAATGTTTATCACATAAAAGTGTCAATTTATCCATAACTTTTTCAACCATTAAATAAAATACAAATAGACATCAAATCAAACTAAAAATTTAAGATATTTATCAAATCAATTGCAATACTTGTTAATTGTTTTGGTGAATAGACAATAAAATCATAACAACATTAAATAATATCAAAATAAACAAATATTTATTAAATAAATAAAATATCAAACATTTATGACAATCAATTGCTGTACAATAATAATGATCAGTGCTGTCGAAAGTGTATGCCATTTATAAATACATTTTACTTGAAAACATACGATCTTTTCCTATACAAATAGTACTGAAAATAGTCATGTTATCTAAAGGCTATCATGAGATATATCTGTTGTTTAATATGAATGTAAAACTCCCACTCACTATCATTACGACTAAAGTTTGATTACAACAACTCTAATTTTCTTTCAAGTTTCAAATAATTGCTAACTTTATTCATCTAGAAAGCAAACATAGGCATTGGGTTTTGTGTAGGTCACAATTTGGGGGCGGAATCGCTATTTTTTTAATGCCCCGAGTTGTTCAACATAAATATGTAGTGTCTAATGGCTGAGACCACCCGTTCCCGAGAAATTAATTTTTGGAAAAAAAGTTTGCCATAGGATCCCATTATGGAAATTTTGGTTTTTTTTATAATGGGCTTCTATGGGGAAAATTTTTTCCCGATAACCCACCCCACCCCACCCTCACCCCCATGTATGATACATCGCTGGATTGAGTTGATTAAGCTCATTCATTTGATATCCCTCTTGACCAGAGCCGACAAGAATCTATTTGCTTTTACCAAAGTTTAGCATAAAGTTATGAATCGCTATACGTTAAAGAATTTTTTTCAATTCTCAAAATAACTATTAAAAATGAGAAATATTTATTCAAACAAAATAGTTAACATCGAAATTGAGCCATAAATCCCGAACTTTTATATAAAACTGATTCTTTGAAACTTTTTTACATAATACATAATATGATACATAATAAATAAGGATATCTTCATACTTATAATGAAAGGATGATTTTTGTTGTTTTTTTATACTGTGCAGTATTTGAGTTCAAAAGTTCAAAAACTTAAAGTTTAGTTTTTGAATAATTTTGTCATGTAAATATGTAGTTATAAATATTACAAATTAAAAGTTGAATAAGTAATTGGACTCATTTGCATTTGAAGGTGCGTTTGAGCACATGAAACACTTATCATATATGAAGTGATCTACATATAAGATCACCTTTAATTAAGACTATTTGAAAAATATGTTTGAAAATTTGCTACACTAGTTCAGCCTTAACGTGAATGTAGTCTTAATAATTTATTATGGTCAAAAAGTGAGTCGTGAGGACACTCCCAGTTCAGGGTCGGACACTGGGGTTCGGGAACCCCGAGCACAACAATTGTGGGGTCACTTCCAAACTTTCAACACTTAAGACCATTTGACTCCTTCTATATTATTCCGACAGAAGTCTACTTATTATTCAATTTTTAGTACTCATAATTAAAACAAATTAAGCTTCAAATCATAATTTTTTGTGAAAAATAATTTTTATTCTTTTAGAACAAAAGAAAAATCTTTTAACAAACTTGAAAAATGAATTGGTTTTTACATTAAACTTAATTATGAGGTTGATTTGCGTTCAGAATATTTAGAAGCTCTTTTATTGACCCAACTTTTTAGAAACAAACGCTTCCCATAACTTTGTTATATTGAAAGCATACAAATAACTGATAGCAAAAAGAAGTACATTTCGTGTGTTTTACGAACCGATATTTAACTTTTATGATTGATTTCAAGTTTACAACCATTAATCAACTTTAATATCAGTCATTTGTTAAATACTTCCTGTACTTAACAAAACATTTGTAATACTTTTTGTTTTAGAAAATGAATTGAAGAACTTAATGGTCCGATTGGCACATATGAGAAAAGTAAAAAAATACTGAAATATTATAATTAAATAATTTAAAAACTAAATTTACAACATATTATTTACAACTCAGATGTGATGTGAACGTTTGACTAGCATTTAATTATGGCATTCTTTTAAATAATAATTAATGAATATGTTTGTGAATTTCAAATTAAATTATATGTTTCAATGAGAGATGAGACGAGTGGCGGAACTTCTACCAAACCCTCTGAAAGATCATATTTTTGTCTTTTTTAGTCATATCATAATTCTCATCGAATTCTGAACACGTAAATGAGTCGTCAGTATTGGCGTCTTCGTCCTCTTCTTCCTCTTCTTCTTCGTCCTCGTCTTCATTTGAATTGTCATTTGGTTTTTGTTTATTAGTTCTATTAGTGACTGGAGGACAGGGCGGCACCTGAGGACTCAAGTCTTGAAGGGTCAGAATCCTAGGCATAGATGATAATTCACTGACAGAAGGGCTCAGACGTGCTAATGGCGCGTGTCTGTGATGTAATGGTAATGAGTCTCGATTTCTATATCCTTTATAATGATAGACAATGTCTATATCAGACGGAGCAATACTCGAAGCATTCTCTAAATCATAGTGTTCTGCTGTCGCCAAAATATTGCTATAATTATCATTATAATTATCTGAATGCGAGTGAATGAATGCCGGCGGGACTGCGGGTGGCACTGGTCGGGGTCTCTCTGCCGGTGGAACTAATATGGGAGAGACCACATCCGGCTGTTTTGATGGCAATCGAGGCGGTATTGTATGGATTGGTGTTGTCTGGTTTTGTAGTGATGACTGCGATTGTACTAGAGTTGACGGTGGAGTTGGTGTTGCTGTCAAGTAATGTTTTATGGATCCCGTCATTTTTCGCTGATTAGTATTACATTCCCTGATTTGATTTTTCTTCTGATTATGAAATATTAAGAAACTCGTAGATATCACCAGAATTAGAATTAAGAAGAATGTTATGACCAAAATCACTCCTATAGACATTGGGTCCGGATTTAATGATGAGGTGATTAGATCTGAATCCAGTGAATCTGTTCCTAATTAGTTATAATTTTTAATTTAGTAGTCATTGATTTGAAATATTTATGTGTCAAAAGTACAGTTACAAACTTACCACTACTTTTGATAACATCAGTCACATCACTAATTATAATATCGATTTTATGACTTGAATTTTTGCTAAACCACGCGTTGTCATAAGCAGTCACTATTAAACTATAAGCTGTTATTAATTCAAAATCTAAATTAGCGCTCAAATAGATTGTTCCGTTCATTGCATTCATAGTGAATGGATTCAGAATATTCTTTATTCCGCTGAGTTTTTGTACAATTTTTTCTGGTGAATTTTCTCTCTTCAATAAGTCATCATTATCTTTACCAAAACTTTGCTTCAAATAATCTAAAGCTTTATTATTCCAAATGATTTGAGTTGTATTGAAGACATACGAAACTAAATTATTGAAGTTATCTGAGTCGCTATCAGTAGCTCTTCCGTCAAATATGATTTGATTAATAGCCTCAGTCTCAGGAACTGTTACTTGTTTCTGATTTGTAACAAATAGTGGCGCAAAAAGATTGGGTTCAGTTATATAAAGTTCAATTTCTATTTTATCGGAATTCGAAGAAAATATAAACTTATGTCTATCACCCGATTTGATTAACGATTCGCCACTAAATATAATTTTATTCGAATCAATTGACAAAATTTTTGTTTGAGTTTCATCTAATTTAATGCTATTACTAGTCGTATGTAATAATGTATTATTCTTCATATCGTATGGAATTGCGATCTTTATGTGATTAGGTTTGAGTTGATTTTCTTCTCTTATTTTATGCGGTAATATATTTATAAAAACAGTCACTTCAGACGATTTCGGGAGTTGTCCTTTATCTATGGCTATAACTGTTAAAGTGTGTCGATTCAAGAATGTTAAATCGGAATTATAGAAGAGTTTTGGCATTTGCTTAATAGTGATGTCTCCCAACTGAGAATTTATTGAAAAATATTGGGACTTATGTTTCAGATTATATGTTATGATAGCATTATTTCCTTTGTCGGCATCGATTGCTTTAACTCTACCAATATTTAGTGAAGAAGTATTCTCTGTAATCACTGTTTTTTCGAATTCATAAATTTGTTTATCAAACTTTGGCGTCGAATCATTTTCATCTAATATATTGATAGTGAGAGTGGTCTGTGCTTTCCAACTGCCGTCATTAGCGCTCACCAAAAGCAGATACTCTTCTTTGATCTCTCTGTCAAGATTACCGGTTACGAACACTTTACCAGTTAATGGATCGATATTGAAAGAATCCGAAGGACTCAAAAAATTATAAGTCGCCTGAGAATAAGTGCCCACATCTTTGTCAGAACTCGTCACTTGTATCACAAAAGTACCGATCGCTGCGTTTTCGGTAATATTAGCCCTAAAAAGTCTTGTAAAACGAGGCGGATTGTCGTTCTTGTCAACTATAAAACAATTCAAAACCATTCATTTAAATTTTAGTCATAGAAATTAATATATATTTAATAATTATATAAATTAAAAGCTTTTTCACACAAAAAACTTCAAATTTTCTTACCAACTGTTACATGAACTTTGCAAGTACTCGATAGTCCGCCTTCATCTTCAGCTAAAATGATTAAATTAAATTCAGAGTTGACTTCTCTGTCAATCTTAGAAGTTGTCCATATTTTGCCAACAGTTTCATCAATTCTAAAAGTAGCGTTTGTCGGACTTATGATTTTGTATTTGATTAATTGAGAGTTAGGTCCGTCTGAGTCAATATCAGTTGCGATTACTTGAGTTACGAGAATAGTTTCATCGACTTCTTCGAGAATCGTAGCATTATATAAATCATAATCAAATTTTGGCGGTAAATCATTTTCATTAATGACCTGCAAATGTAACTTAAATTGTTGAAACTCTTTATAGTCTTTAAATTTTTTGAAGGCTTCGAAATATAGATTATAGTCTTTAATTTTCTCATAATCTAAATATCTATTTATTTTCAATGAATTGTTGTCAATAAAGAAGTAATCTCTGGGATCGCCACCAATCAAGACAATTTCGACATAATTGAATAATGTTTCAAATTTATAAACAGTTTCATTAAGTTTTGCGAGTTCTGAGACAGTTAATGACTTCGGAGGATGTTTTACAAGAAGTGATTCTCTGTAATGATTGTCTGCAATTATTTTCAAATTGATATTAATTGAAGAGGAGAGAGGATTAGTATCGGGTGAATCCAAAACAGTCACGTCTATACTAATAGAGTTAGTGTTTTGTGTGATTCTTTGGTCAGTTTTGATGACACCATTAGTTTCATCAATTTTTAAATAACTATTGGCTGAATTGACATTCAACTGAAACCTTATTTGAGAGTTTTTGCTTCCATCCAAATCACAATCAGTGGCTTTGAGTCCAAGAAGTAAAAAGTCTTTTTGCAAAAGTGAATTAATTTTAACAAATGGTATTGTTATGTCTATCTTTGTTTTATGAAATGCAATTGTTTCGTTATTCACTGAAATCATTTTCGGCGTACAATCATTCGCATCATTAATAGTTATGATTACTTTTGATTTAGTTTCAAATTTTGAATCTCTTGCACTTATTATTATATCATATCTGTCTTTAGTTTCACGATCGAAAACTGAATTAGTTTTCAAATAAATCATTCCAGTGCTGGCATTAACTGTAAATTTATCGATAGCTTCAAAGTCTCCGATGACATGATATGTAATTTCGTCGTTTATATCTTCATCTATAGCAATAACAGCTCCTATCGATTGATTCAAATCATACATTTGGTTTTCATTCAAAGCAATTCTGTATTCCGATTGACTAAAGTGTGGCTCGTTATCATTAACGTCATAAATAGTCAAATGAATAACACTTTCACCAGTAAGTCTGGGCGATCGACTATCGATTGCAATTATTTTCAGCTCTATTTCTGGTTTCCCAATAAGGCTCTCGCGATCGATAGGTTTGATAACACTTAATACAGCGTTTGTTGAATTGAGGGAAAAATATTGTTCGTAATTGTTTATTAATAGATAGTTAACACGATTATTATTATTATTGCTATTATAATGATTGGTATCTAATTTTTCGAGAATCGCTTCGAACTGTCCAATGACTCCAACTTCGTTTTCACACCAATTGATATAATAGGGAGAATTGAAAAAATAAGGCGCTTCGTCGAGAACGTTAACCACTTTGATCTTGACGTTAGCGGTGTCCAAATTGCCGCCTTTGTCAATGGCACTGACTTTCAATTCGAAACTTTGTATTTGTTCAAAATCGAGTTGCATCGCAACTACTATGAAGTCGTCATTAATCTTGAAGTGTCCGTAAAGATCGCCCGAAATGATCTTGTAGTGAATTTTATCTGTTTGGTCTAAATCAGTTGCTCTCAATTTGATGACAATGTCTTCAATGCTTGCATTTTCATATATATTGACTTGAAATTCCGTTTGTTCGAATTGAGGCGCGTTATCGATCACATCAATTATTTCTATTACAATTTCAATCTCACTCGACTTCAATCCATAATCATTTGCACGAACTATAAGATTATAACTACCCGTTACTTCTTTGTCAATAAGTCCTGTTATTTTCAATAAGCCATCGATGGGTCCGATTGAAAATGGAAAAGTTTGCGAATTATAGGTTCCCTTATATACTATTTCGTATTGAACATAATTATTTGGCGCTTCATCTAAATCGTAAGCCTTGAATGAATACACAATTGTGTCTATCGGAGAGTTTTCGGCCACTTTTAGAGTGTTTGGTGTATTTCTATCAAATATAGGATAGTTATCGTTAACATCTAATACTTTGATTTGAACGTTAGCGCTCGCTTTGAAGGTTCCGTCGAATGCAATCACAACCATTTCATACAATGATTTAGTTTCTCTGTCTAATTCAGTTTTTATTGATATGCATCCAGACTTTGAGTTAATCTCGAAATTTTCATATGTATAATGAGGTTTTTGAGAATCAGAATCAAAATAATACTCAAGCTTGAAAGCTATTTTATCACTTTCTTCAGGCAAATTTGAATTATCGGCATCAGTGGCCGAGACACACAATATCTGAGAGGCGGTGACATTCTCGTAAATCTCAATTTTATAGGACGCGTGATCGAACAGCGGTGCGTTGTCTGGAAGGTTAATCAAGTTGAATATCACTTTAACTCGTTCACTTTTGAAAGTCCCATCACTTGCTTCACATGAAACTGTGTATTGATTTACATCTGTTTCATAATCCAAATGTTTAGTGAGGGTGAACTGTCCGTTTCGAGTATCCAAAGAGAACACTGAGTTAATTGAGTTTTGTTGTTCGGTTATCATTGAATAAATTAACTGTTGAGAACTCATGTCTTTATCAAAGGCAAAAATTTGGCCCACCTTTCGATTAAAATGATAATGAATTTGTACACTTTTAGATTATAAATTTTCTAATTAATAAAACGTTGAAGACTTACCACTACACCCCTGTCTGTATTTTCTTCGATGTTGAAGGTATATATAGTAGAATTGAAATATGGGATGTTGTCATTTTCCTGTTAATTTGAAAAAAGCTCGATTTGTATCTATATTTGAAACATGAAATATAAGAAAAACTCACATCATCGATATGGATATCGAGGGCTGATGTTAGTAAATAAATTCCATCCGAGACTCCAAATAAAATTCTGTATTTGTCAACCTTTTCTCGATCTAATCCAGACTATGAAAGACAAACAATGTTTAATAATTGAGAACAAGACTGAAATTTTTCTAATGTTTAAGATAACTGAACACATATAAAGATATAAACAGCTTGTTATGAGCCAGTTATGAGCCGGTAAACTCTGAATAAGTTATAAAAGCTAGAAAATTATATGATACAAAACTACTAAAGTATTAAAAAAAACATTAAGTTAATGTGACAACACTTAACAAATATTGCTTTAATGGACTACTATTATAAAAACTAACTTGAGTTATACATTTAGAATCTTAAGTGATGTCTTATCGTTTTAAACTGAAAAGTTTTATAGTTATGATTTTTTAAAATCTTTACTTTAGTTTTATTAGCCTTAGAAATGGGAATACCTTTAGTGTAATAATTCCTGATTTTCTATTAAGGAAGAATAGGCTGTCATCACAAGTGGAACAGTTGATTATTTGAAAGTCGAATTTATTATTAGTGTCCTCATCAGCGATTAGTTTTGACAAATCAAAAACTTCCAAATCAATGGGCGAAGACTCACTTATATGAACGGAAACTGAAGTGTTTTTAAGATAAGGTGGATTATCATTTTGATCCAAAACGTTTATTATAACCTATAAAAAATTTTAATAGCTTTTTACTTTTCAAAGTAATCCTAATCAATAAAAGATCATCTTTAATCTCTAATCACCTGCATTTTCTCCAATCCATTTTTACTAATTATCAGCACTTCTAATGAATATTTTTCTCTGATCTCTCTGTCAATCAAAGCTGCGCTATAGATATTACCAGTTTGGGAATTGATTGCGAACGTACGATCAGTAGAATTAACGATATGAAATTCGCACAAAGATGTGACATGACTTGAATTAAAAGGCTTATTAAGTTTAAGATCGTCACTACATTGCAATTTAGTGATGTGTGTACCCAAAGGCTCATTTTCGAAAATATCAATCGCAATATTTTTTGTTAAAACATTCAAATCTGACACATTAGATGGTAAAATGATGAATGTTATGTTGTCACCAGTAGCTAATCCCGAACCATCACTTGCAACAACATTTATCATGAACCTTTTGCCTAGATTTGAGTCAAAAGGTTTTTTTGTTGTAAACTGTCCGGTATGAGAGTCCAAATGCAAATAATTGCTGAAATCATGCGTTTCCATCTTGTATGTGATGACACTATTAATGCCAATATCGAGATCAATCGCTTCTATACGTCCGATTGGCATATTCTCACGGTTCACATCTTTTCTTATAATTATCTTATTGGGCGAAATAAATAATGGCTTTTCATCATTGATGTCATCAATTATGAAAATCAATTTCTTCTTATCTGAATGTCCGACACTATCTCTAACATTAACTTTTAAATTGATGGATTCAATGAGTTCTCTGTCTAAGTTATTAATATTAATGATTTCTCCGTTCTTTGAGTCTATTTTAAGCGGACAATTATTTGAATCGTGTTTGTGTCTGATCTCAATTTGTGACTGTTTTGCATGTAATGATTTTTTGCGTGTTTGAAAGTGTGTATTACAACTAATAATTTCATAGATCAATACATCTCCGGCATCACAATCATATGCCTGTAAAGTCAAGAGCTTCGCCCCAATCTCTATATTCTCAGAAACTCTTATAACCTCTGAATCTGTTCTCTGTGAAAATATTGGCGTACAATCGTTCACATCTTGAATTAAAATTTTTAGCATTTCTATATTACTTCTTAAGCCCATTTCATCGACTATAGTCAAGTTCAAGTGATGCACTCTTTCCGTTTCATAATCAAGTTTATTCACTACAACTATGCTCTGCTTTAAGATATCAAAATATTTTTTATTGCCTGAAGAAGTTATTTCAAAATGGAATAATCCATTAATGCCTATATCGAGATCAAGAGCACTCAATTTCATAATTTCACTCCCAATTGAAATGTTTTCGGGTACAGAAATCACATGATTTGTAAAATTAACCCAAAGTGGAGGGCAATCATTGACATCTTCAACAATGATATTGAGTTTGAAATAGCTATGAAATTTGCCATCATTGGCCTCAATCATCAATTTGAACTGCTCTATAGACTCTCTGTCTAATTGCCGTCTTAGTTTCAATACTCCAGTTTTGTGATTAAGAAAAAAATAGTCAGAATGAGTGGAATTCGCAATTTCATACACTATTTTCGAGTCTGAGTCCATATCAGAAGCCTTGAAAGTAGCGAGAGTTGAATCAACTTTTAAATCTTCACTAACTAATAGGTCTCCCAATAAAAACAAGTCATTATTATTTTTTGGGCGTAGCGTCACATTAATTGGTACGTCAAAAATTGGGTAATTGTCATTGACATCTAAAATGTCAATTTTTATTAATGCCTGACTACTAAACTTGTCTTCATCTATCGGTTGATCCATTGCTTGGACTAAAATCTCGAACGAGGAAAGAATTTCGCGATCGAACTCAGTTTTGCTCCATATATAACCACTGAATGGATCTATTTCTACAGCAGAGCTATAGTATGACTTCACTATTGAATAGTGAATTTCAGAGTTTGATCCGCTGTCCTCATCAAAAGCAATCACTTGTCCAATCAATGTATTTATTGATGAGTTTTCAGATATCACAAAATTAAAAGTATTATTGAGAAATTGAGGTCTATTATCATTCACATCTATTATATGAATCAATACCTGACAACTAACTGACAGATCATTTCCTTTCTTATAATCACTATTTCCTAATCTATGATTTATTTCAAAGGCATCTATTCTTAGAGAAAAGACATCTAGAATTTCACGATCCAAAGGGTTTTTCACATATATATTTCCGTCTGGAAAGATACCAAAAGTATTATTAGTATTTCCTTCTTTGATCTGATAACTTATGGGATCTTCGTCGTCATCGACCGCATTAATTCTTAAAAACTGCTCGTTTACTGGTGTCGATTCACTAATTGATATCTCATAAAAAGGTTTATTAAAGCGAGGGTTATATCTGTTAACACTTTTAATGCGCACGAAAATGGTCAAGAGATTGTCGAGTTTGCATTTTCCGAATGGCTGTGGAATAGTGTCTCTCTTTTTACTATAAATCAAACTTTGATTGCCCTCTAATTCCTTATCAAAAGCAATTATTTCGATTTTAATAATATTGATTGTCTCCGATTGCCTACTCATTGATCTATCAATGAAATCAGTGATTGATTTGAAAAGTTTTAGTTCATTATTTTGAATAAAAAATAAGTTGAATGGATTGGCAATTAATTTATACCCTATGAAACTTGAATTGCTTTTATCATAATGCGGAAGTTTAAATTGATTAGAAAAGAAGTCAGGATCAAACGCTTCAAGTTTATATATAGTTAGTTTAGGCGGCAAATCTTCATCTAAATTTAGTTCCACAAATTTGTCATAGAATAATGGATGACAATCGTTAACATCATTTATATTAATGTTAACGTCAATGTGTAAGAAATATTGATTGTTTGCAGCTATTATTTGTAATTTATAATTATCTTTCAATTCTCTATCAATCAGTTTGTTTGTCTTAATTATATTTTTAATGAGTACAAACTGGTTGAATATATCACCCGAAACTATATACAACTTATATTTATGGACATCTATTTCTATTTTTCCCACAACAGACCCAATCAACTCATCTTCTCTTATATTGAAATTATATTCCTTTTTAATCACTTCTCGCGACAGAGAATTCATTTCTGAGTTTATTAAATAAATATTGATTTGCGAATCATTGAATTCTTTTCGACATTCATTACAGCCAACATTAAATTTGATAATATTTGGAATATTTTTATTAAGAGAACGCAAATTAGCAGAACTTCTTAACTTGATTTCACCATTTCTACTGAGAGAAAACAGTTGCGGCACTAACTCGTCGTGACTGTGAATAATAAAATTAATGGGAGTTTGAAAATCAAAATCTCTAACTAAGACGCGACTGACAACTATTGAATAATTTAAAGACTTTTGATTTAAAGGCACGAAAGAATAATAGATTTTCGGATACACAACAGGAATGATATCATCTCTGTCTTTAACTTTAATGAAGACAGTGGTCGTTGAGCTTAACTGATGATTCTGTAAACCTCTATCTTTGGCAACTATTAATAATTTAAATGAATCACATTCTTCATAATCAAGTGCTTTTGTAGATATTAATCGCTTAGAAGACTCTTCTATTTGAAAGAGTCCATTATAATCGTATAAAAGGCTCAGATCTACTGTTCCATTAACTCCAAGATCATTATCAATCGGTATGAGAGTTATATTAAGAAAAGCGTTTTCTTCAATTTCTAATGAATACGATTTAGTTTTATTATCGTGTTTAATAAATTTTGGTAATTCAATTGACGGAATCTCATCATTAATATCTAATACTTTAACTTTGAGTAAGGCATGAGCCCATTTTGGATTTGAGCCGCCGTCACGAGCGGTAACTCTTAACTCAAAAAAATCGATTTCTTCTCGATTTATAGTTTTATCGGTAGTGATTAGACCTGTTATTTGATCGATTTTGAAATAGTGAGAGTTCGCTCCAGAAAGTGAATAAAATAAATTAGAATTAATGCCTTCATCTAAATCAGTGGCGCGTAAAGAAGAGACATAAAGCCCGATATGATGTTGTGATTCAGTAATTTGTGTCTCATAGACATCTCTACTAAATTTGGGGGTGTGATCGTTATGATCGTGAACTACTATAATTAGATAAGCGCTCGAACTTCTTGTAGGCGAGCCATGATCATAGGCGCTAATCGTAAGATTATAGCTCGACATCCTTTCTCTGTCTAACGAACCGTTTACTCTAATTATATGAGAATTGCCAATTGAATCTAACCTGAAATGACCGTTTTTATCGCCATCAGCTATTTGTAGGGTCGTCTGACCATTCGCGCCATGATCCAAATCAACTACTGAAACAGCTGCCACTACACTACCGTTGGCAGCATTTTCATCAACGCTCGCATGATCAGAACGAGAAAAATATCGAAACTTAATAGAAGGAGCATGGTTGTTGGAGTCAAATATTTTAGCTGTTACATAAGTACGTCCATCTTGTCTTGGAGTGCCGTAATCGTGAGCAAACACTGTGAATACGCATACCTTCCAATAATCTGTATTGGATTCTGCAGTGACTGTACCACAATTAATGGGCGCTTCTTGGGCTGTAAATATTATGCCTGTAGTCGGGTCTATATTAAAGTATTCGTCTGATAGAAGGTAATAACTAATTCTGCTGTTCTCATTTCCCTCTTCGTCGGCATCTGTAGCCCTAACCTGTAGTATAGATACATCTTTGCCTATGCTTTCATTTAAACTCACGCTATAATCGCTGTGATCAAAAATAGGCGGATTATCGTTTGAGTCCAATATTTTCACGTTAAACAGTATAGAACTAGATTTAGACCCCTCATCAATAGCTGAAATATTAACAATATAATTACTCTGCGCTTCTCTGTCTAATTTATCTGAGACTTCGAGATGCAAAAAAGTGCTCGAAATGTTAAAATTTAATTTAAATGGTAAGTTATTGTTTACATTGTAAATGTCTAGTGTATTCTCATTGTAATTAATTTGATAGTGTATGTGACCATCATCTAAGTCAATGGCAGTGTCAATGATAACTTTTGTACCAATGGGTGCAGATTCACTGAATGATAAGTTCGTATTGATATATGACGGCCAATACGGGATGTTATCATTTACATCTAATATTTTAATTTTCACTTCTAATGGATAAGTTGGAGAAGAAGAGAGAATAACTAAATTGTAAAAGCTTTTAGTTTCGCGATCAGTGGGCACATCAGTGGTAACGATGACACCAGTTTTAGAGTCTAATTGAAACTGAGGCGGTTCGTCATTAAAACGATAACTAAATCCAGGTTTTGTAGCAATTTTACCAACATATGTGTTGGGCATTGAATTCTCTTTGATTTCAAAATAGAATATATCATTGGAAGTGGTTGTCGCTGATATGGTTTGTGTAAAGTTTAAACAAGACAAACAACATAGTGTAATAAATTTTCTTAAAATTATCCAATCTCTCTGTATGTGATACATCCCCATCACGGAGGAGTCCATTCACTTAAGTTAACTTCAACTTTAACTTTAGTTACCGGTATTGCTTTTAATTTATTATAACTTTATGCACACAATATTCTAATTAAGGCTTTGCCAAACATTCTGTTTGTATGCTTACTGTTTCGCGAATCCCATCCATTCCATTAACCATTGGATAGAAATATATCCTTAAAATCTTCAAAAATTTCATCATTTCTTCATATCGAACAAGTTGTGAACTTTGAGATAAACAAAACTAATTATGAGGAATGAGAAGTGAGCACAAGCACAACAAATGTCAATATAAGTTTATTCATTGCAAATTAAGTTTTGCTTCTATTAAATGCACATTATTTTCAAACTAAAAAATAGTAATTCAACTTAAATTGTATCACAAATTGTAGACAAAACAAATAGCATCCAGTTTTTAGTGCATAATTTAAACCAACTTCTTTGGTATTTTTTGACATGTTATTCACTGGTAGTGCGATCGAGATTGCAATATAAACTTTAAACTCACTTTTGTTCAAAAGACTGGTCGACTCCCTCTCCCTAAGACTGAGCTCTCGCACAAGTTTCTCTCCTTCCAGATTTGCAAACCTGTTCTTTGGAATGTAACAGCACTGCGAAGAGTGAAGAGCCAGGGGTGCAAAACTAGACGCACTAACGTTCCTCTTCCACAATCAATCGTTCAAAGTATTCAAAAATATCGTTTTCAAATTTATTCCAATCTATACTTATTGCAAATCTTCTAATATTTCATTAAACTTCCAAAGTTTTCAAATTTACAATAATATCTCAAAATTATTTCTATTCAATTTATACTACGAAAATATAAAAAGGTACCTAAAAAAAGATCCCATTGAAAGCTCTATTGTGAGGGATCGGAATAAAAAGAGTGGCGAACCAACCCCTCCTAACCTGCTTGAAGTTAAAAAAAAGTTAGCTTGTTATGGTTGCAAATGGAACATTACTTTAGTCTGCGATTATTTTCATCTTTTATAAATACAAATTACCATTAATTTTAAAAAAAAATGATACTTTTGATTTATTAAATAATTAAAATATAGATAAAAACTATGAGAATATGAGTTAATATAAAGAGTATTTTGCTTTAACAAAAAAGTAATTTCATGCATCATAATTAATTAAAGCATTTATTATCGAATTTTTTCATCAGTGTTTCCTTTGCAATAAAAATAAATAAATAAATGAATGCAAGCAATATATCCTGAAAAAGATGAAGATTTTAATATAAAGATATAAATGTTTGAAAAAATGGTAAAATTTTGGTGAATAGCTTGTATTTTGAAAGACAGAATAGTTAAGGATTTTGTCCGATCAAAGCTAGAGTTCCGTCTGACCAATCCCTAATTTGCATAACAAGTTACCATCTCATGCCAGAGGCATTAAACAATTTATACAGTAAATTCAATAGTCGCTACTAACAAAAGAAAATAGCCTATACTAACTTACTAAACATTAAGGTAGAACTCGTGAGCTCGAAATACTCGCTAAATGCTAGTTTCATTATAAATTATGTTAGATAATAGAAAAACTTAAGAACAGTGAGTTTATTATTCGGCATATATTTTTCTTTTTTTCTGTTTATTATAAAACCAGTTTACACTTCTAATAGAAATGTTATAAATAAATAATATTAAATCAAACCAAATAACACAACAAATCAAATATTCTACTCCACTATGCAATGAATATTTCATAGGGTTTTACATCTAACGATTCAAAACTCAAAACCGGATATCAGAAACCTTTTAAAAATACAATATTAACTATTTATAGGACAAAATCTAGAATTTCAAATAAGTTTTCCATCAAACTTTAGTATAACAAAAGTCCATAATTAGTAAATACCAATCATTTTTGAAATTATGAGATGACAAGAAAAACTGCATTAAAAATGTTTTAAAAGTTTTCCCAGAAAACTAACTAAAACTTTGAGAATTTGGAATAAATATATGTTCTGAGAAAAGGGTTATAATCCGTGAGCTTATAAATTGTTTACCTCATACATAGAATTCCCAAAAACTTTGCTTTCTGTACATGATAGGCAAAGAACATAATATATTACACTATTGAATGCTATGCTTTGTTATTATTGTAAGGCTTTTAAATGCAAATTTGTGTTGATCTTTAACAGAATGTTACTTGAATTTGATTCTTTTCATACCTGTTCATGTGTTTTGGCCAAAGTTTGATTTCGTTATGCTTTAAGCAGTACAGTATTCAACTGTATTCTCAGTTTAATACAGTTTTCAAATCAATGTTCAAAACCTACACATGGATTATTGTTAATCATCAAACTTGAGAAGTAATTTCAGATTCTACTCAAAATCATTATTATTATAAGTATTTCTTTACTTTTTCCTCATTTATAACTTAAAACTGACGGCATTTCCGACTCGAGTTCCGACTCGACTATAATTTAAACTAAATTGACGTGAAATAATAAATTAAATGAAAAGCAGCTTAAAAGAAACTAAAAGAGCTGTCTTATAGTGAGAGGTCAGAAACAAGGGGTCAAAAACTTTAGGCTCACACCAAATAAGTGACGGTATGAGTCATGGCATAAGAAAAAGCTGTTTCTCAATAAGAATTATTAAAGATTCAAATTCACAAAAACCGATAGTAATCACGACAACTTTTGCTTCACACCAGTCCTACACGTAATGAATTCATGTTCACAAACTTTAATGAAATAGTGATCGAAAATTATTAACTTATTTAGAGTTGATTTGAATTTCGATAATAAAACCTATAAAACATGATTTCAAGATTACGTGCCATTCATGCCATCTTGAGTTTTGTAAAACTAAATTATTTTCATTACTCTTTGTATAATATAATAATCAAAATGTAATTAAGAAACAAATTAAACATAAATTGCTATATCTATGAATACAATGCAATAATTATTCAACCATTATATAGGATAATAAAAATGCAGATTTTATTCTTTGTAAAAGTTATCAATTGTTTGTTAACATAATAAATTTGCATTTAAACTTCATTTTATAAATTGAATCTTTAAATTTTAGACATTTTTTCCTATCATATTCAAAATCAATCCATTATTAATATATCGATAACTTTGTAAATGAAATTAGTATTGAATGAATTCGTTAAAAAAAATCTTCATTAATTTGATAGTCGTTTTGAGCTCAACAAAAATAGTCAACATTTGTGTAAAGTGTACAAAAATGATTAATATAAGTAAACAATATATTTTATAGCTATCATTTGAGTGCATTATCGACTTGACAAGAGGTGCAAAACACCCAAAAATAAGTTTGTGTTGAAAACAGATTGAAGAAACTTTTATACTTGTGAACAGAAAATGACAATCAACATAAAAATAATAACTTTAAACTTTAAACTTATAATTTCTTGAGAATAAAATAGAGATTCAAAAGATTTCTATTTATGAAGTCATGATTCAACTTCAAAGTAATATTGAAAGTAATCTAAAATTCTGGAAAGAGTCGCTTTAGTTTTGAGAAATTTGATAGAAACCAAAGGAAAGGTATGAAAAGTCATTTATTTGAGTTGATTGATATTCTGTTAACAAATATTGTGAACAAAGTTTCTCAGATTCTGTTCCTAACGAGAAAGTCTCGTCTTATGTCATAAAAATTGATAGAATATTAAATTATAATTGAATTGATATAAAATTGTAAATAAAATTCTTGAAAAATGGCCCCTTTTTATAAAATAAATTAAACTTTGCTTCATGTGATTTGTTTATATGTTTGGATGGGAGACATAAGCAACTATTGTAAAAATGAGTGATTCAGTGAAACACTTTATCTTAAATAAATTGTGAAATGAATAAAAGACGTTTTACTGGACCATTTATTTTTATGATAGTTCATAGTTCATAGTTCAGTAGATTTACATATGTCTCACTCCAACCATATCAAATGCATTCCTATAATTATTATTATGGATACAAAATTATGAAAGTCGGTTCTTGTAGTTCTTTAATGTGATAATAGAGAGAAACCACTACAAGATATAAGTAAAAGTGATAACCAGCGTATGACCAAAGAATAAGTGACGCAAATGTTGCCCATTCCTGAAAATAATAACAATGTCTATCAATCGAAAAGTTTTTAATTATAAATTTTCTTTTCAATTATAAATAAATCTTAAGTTTTGAATAAAAGACCAATTCGAACCTCAAAGTTAGTTAAACTACAAGTTTTTACAACTTAAACCTTGAGTTATAAATAAATTATAAAAATAAATTATGATTTTCTCCAATGATTTAATGAAGAAAATTTTTCTTTAATGGAATGGAATGTAAACTATTAGAAGCATAAAAACTATATTAATGTTAAATCTCATTGTAATACCACTGAAATGATTACTCAAAATTGAAAGATAAATGAGTTAAAGAAATAGTTGTAAAATAATTGTAAGAAAAGTTTACTCATTGAATGAAAGCTATGAACACTTTGTACTGAATGAAATGTAAACTTTAAAGTTTACGATGTTTTGAGTTTGGAACT
>JAQFZT010000305.1:0-29435 GCA_034696325.1 Camisiidae sp. | reverse complement strand
ACGATTAGATACTGGGATTACGCAACTACTTATGGCAAAAGTATTGGTGCAAAATTATTCAATGTAAAGGTAACACATATAGAGGGTACAAGCAATGAGTAAGACAAGGCATCAGTAAGTGTTTGGTAGACAGGCTTTATAGACAGCTATAGATACACATGAGTTGAGTCACTTTAGCACACATATAAGACCGGAGCCAATCTCTCTCACTCACAACCTTTTAATATGTATAATGACGTCAATGGTGTATTTGGTGTAGATGTGTCTGAGAGGGAAACGAATGTATGGGAGAGAATGGGAGAGAGAATGGGAGATACAGAGAATGTGAAGAGAGAGAGAGAGAGTTAGTTTAGTTGAGAACTGCATTCTCGCACAGACTCAGCGACTATGTGTTGAGAGTTTAGTGCGCACTCTGTATGTGAAACGGTCTGCGCTTTTGCGGCGAATTATAGCTTACGTTCAGTTGCGTTCAGCTTATAGTGAGTTAAGCGTAAAAATAGAAGAAATTGTTTATGTTATTAGTGTTTAGAAATATAGAGAAGAGACGAGTTTCCAGTACTGTATATGTTATATGACTGTATGTTAACGTACAGTATGTGTACATTAAATGTGCACTTGTGTTGTGTCTCTTCTACTCATCATAACATCAATGCATTCAACTATTTCTAGACTATTATAAATAAATCACTGCATTATTAAGAATCGCTTCCCATTCATCTATTGATATTTATATCATTTTTTGGGTGCCTTCGACTTAATTGTGTTTCAAATATTTCATCCAAATATTGGATATGTTTTCCATATTATATAATTATGTGCGATATTTCTGTGAAGACACAAATCACGTGAGTTTTTGTTGCGTTTCAAATGTTTTCACTTTGAGTCTAGTTTTATTGCAATTTAAAGATAATATTCAAACACATATACCATTAATGCTATTTAATAGATAACTCTCAAATACTTACCATTATTTCGTGGAAATAAACTGATAATAATCTTATGTTTACCTCTAATTTGTCTTTACTTAAAGGTTACGTCATTTATAGTTATTTTCATTTATAAGTATTCAGTTTTCAAATATTTTTTCATTTACTTTTTTAATAAATCTTAATTAGAAAGTTATCAATCATTTAGTAATCAATTTATAGTTTATAATTTTTAGTTATAGTTTATTTATAATTATTATTTATTAATATATCAATTGAGAAGATTTTTGATTTATTGTAAATATATATGAATTTATTTTATGATTTGAAACATTTATGATGTTATTCAATGTCTTATTAGTCATGAGTTACTATTACTTTGTCTTTCTTTATAATTAAGAAATAAGATAATTATGATTTGGCTCATAATTATTAAATTGAATGTATTATTTGAAACCTTATTTCTTAGCCATCGGTCTTATAATAACCCGGATTTGGATTGCATTCACTTTTTTCTTTTATTATCCCTTAAGCGTCAAAATTGTTATCACAGATGAAAACTTTAAAAATCTAAAAATCTTTCCATAAATTATTTTTTCCGATTTAAACATTTCTTGTATTTCTTAACTATTAATCTTTTTAAATATCTATTAATCTAAAAGTTTTTTCTCTCTTTTTATTCTTTATTTATAGGATCACTGAATTGAAGGCTCTTTTGGTTTTGATCATAAAATAAGTTTTCACTCAAAAATCATAACTATTTTAGCTTTTTGTGAATGAAAAGTCAATTTCATTAAAGAAGAAAAACAACAATATTTTTGTTGAGACTCTATTTCAAAACTAGTCTAATATATGATATATTTTAACATGAAATTTATTATCATATTATCTATTACTCAAAAGATAATAAATATTTCATAATTGAATCAAAAACTTTGAGATGTGCTCACAATTATTTTTTTGCCAAATTGTCTAAGTTTTAAAGATAAGAAAACCTTGTCTCTCATCTGTTTACTATTATATATTGTTATTACATTTTAATATAATTTGTGGACCATTTCATCACTAATATAAGTGAGTTTTGTTGCTATTCATTTTTAGGTCATTAGAAAAAGTTTCAAGTATTTCAAGTATGAAATAATCATTCAAATTAATGTGAAATTTCAGTATTGACTTCATTTATATCAATTATGATATCTAATTCGCTATTATTTTAATATTAAGTTTCAAATGAGTTTCAGACTCAAGTTGCGTAAACTTTGAAACTTTCTAATGATAACTACTGTAAAGTCTTTTTCTATGAATAATCAATACATTAGACATTTATATGAATTGATTTTGTATTTACATATCGTTATAGATTATAAATACATAAATTTGGTGCTCAATTATTATTTGAAAAACGGGATATTAAGAGATGGAACCAATCGATTTAGATTTTGATCCAAATATGGACAGCCCTTTTCGCGGCCGATCTAATACTTGGCCACTTCCAAGACCTGATGTCTCTGAATTTCCAGATGTAGACAAATGTGATATTGATGGCAACGGAACAGTTGTCAATGGCATCGATCCATCAGTAATGCCAACAACAGCTCATGAATCGAGTCCTTTAGAGCAGTCGTGTTCTGGACCCAAAAAGAATACCTCTCGTCGTAATGCGTGGGGCAATATGTCATACGCGGATTTGATCACTCAAGCCATCAATGGATCACCTGAGAAGAGGCTCACACTATCACAGATATATGACTGGATGGTCCAAAACGTGCCCTACTTTAAGGATAAGGGCGACAGTAACTCATCTGCCGGTTGGAAAGTAAGTCCGTTTTATGCATTCTAATTAATTCTATTAATTTTATGCATTAGTTTTCCTGTTCTATAATTGCGCTCTTCATAACTCATTTTAATTATCAGATTTTGGTTAATTGTTAGCCATTTAGCTATACTTTCATTTGTGATCTAAATTAAACTGTTGCTATCATTGAACTATTATCTTATTTAAGATAACAGACTAATTATTATTCATAAAAAGCGTGTTTTAATTGTGTGCATATCTATTGATAAATGGGTATTAAATTATATGCAAAAAATCTAAATTAGATTTACAAAAACTTCAATAGAGGTATAGAATGTCAAATTGATTATTTGACTTATTTGCCGAAATATTTTAAGTATAATAAGTTGAATCTTTTCCGTAAGATTGAGTTCCGAAGCCGGTTCTGTGTATTGAGAACATTTGCAAAGAGGATGTGCCCTAAAGCCAATTTACAATTATTGCTAGCATTGATCTGTGTTTAGTCTATCTCTATAGTGGCGAAACTAATGCCAATTCGCTATTGTATGTGATGGAGAGATGAGTCGCTCCTAAACTGGAATTCTGCTCAGCCTAAGGAAGTTCTGCAGTATTTTAGTAGTAAAGTGAAAAAGACGGGTGCATCAAGTGAAGTGAACATGAAGAAGACTCATTGGCATCCCTTCTTAGGCTAATTTTAAATTTAAACGTAGTGTACGAGAGCTTTATTTGCCTGAGGGTTTTAGAGCAAAAAAGAAGGCGGCAGGTTGTAGTTGGGCTCTCTTGGGCTCTGTGTTAGGCTCAACGATGACCTGACACTCGATCGCGATTCAGACGGACGCCCTTGACAGACAAAACCCGTCTTACAAGTATGCCCTTTGCAATCATAACTATTCGATCCCTTAACCCACCAAATGGAAAAAGTCTAAAAAGTAACATTCAGTGCAGACAGAAAAGGTGCGATTTTTCATTATATATTCACCCTTTAACCGCAAATTTCAAACGACTCGTGTCATTCAGGGTCATAAATGGGCCACAATTATTACCAGTAGTAAACGTTTCCAAATTTCTAAATTCAATTCCAAAACATTTCATTATTTCAACCATTCGACCACTTTCTTCATACTTAATGTTTTTTCAAGTTGCGTAACATTTCGTAACAGGCAGTGAAGGTCCTCAAGAACTTATTTCAAATATTAATCATTAACATATTAATTAAGTGGCGGAAAATTCAGACTAAATCTAGAATAATGTAATTAAATTTCTAGCCAAAAGCTTGTAGGACTTGAAAGTGGAGATGAAGCCATTTTTAACACCCTTTTATTGCTTTACTCTTCAACTTAAATTTTTACTGCATTTTAAAACTCTTTATTTAGACATTTCAAACCTTTCACTCTATTTTTTAGTCAATTTGAAGCTTGATTTTTGAACATTAGAATTGCACCTCATTTTAACTGTTTTAGATTTTACCACTTTTTCTAAGTAAGAGTTTTGAACACTATTTTCGGTGCTTTGTATGAAAAAAGGGATAGCTTTCAAATATTCGCCATTAAAATTGAAGGTGAAACTCATTCACACACTTTACATAATTGAATTTTTATAAGTATGAGAAGTCATTGAATTTAAAAGTATATAATTATCTTTTTTCCTTTATTTCGTGAATAATTTATTTTATAAAAATGATTCATTAGAAGGAAGAAGCATTAAAAATGATTTTAATATAATTATAACTTAATTTTTAATTTGAAATTTGGGAAATACCAACTCAAATAAAAAATGCATTTGATTCATATCTCAAATATTTAAATGATTAAAGGACTTGTTCTAGATGCTCATTTTTCATATTGAATTTGACTATTTTTAAATAATATTTTTTGGTTTTATATATGAAAAAATTGTAAAAATTCAATATTTGTGAGATCTCTTCCATTAACTTATTTTTGATATTCGTCTTTCTTTGCTGCGTTTCAGTCGCAATAAAGCATTGGGAGTTTATCTTCAATAAAGTTTAGCACAAAGATAAAAATTGAACTACACTTTATGAACTCTAACTAGTATTTCAAAGGTCTAAAATAGAGGTCTGAATATTTTTGAACAGCTATTCGTTGAAAAAATGGTTGAAACTCAAAATACAAAATTGAGAACATAATTAGCTCGAAAATTGCATTTCAAAGTACTTTATTAGTGTTATTTCAAGTGTTTAATTAATTACTCAATCAAAGTTTCAAAATCTACAGTACAGAGTCTAGAGTGAAAAATAGTTCCTTGAAATTGAATGCGATATTTGTTTTGAGTGATTTAAGTTGCAATCAAATTATGAAAATAAAAACCGGAATCATTTGCTTTGAATTGTATTTAGACCACTACGTCTACGACCACTACATAACCTTTAAGCCCATTCCGTGTTATCATATTTTTATTATATTTTATTATACTTGCACTCGATTATGTTGAATGATAACTTTGTTAAACTTTACTCTCTATTTGTGAAACGAATACATTATGAAACGCTTGTTAATCATAATTAAAGTTATAGCCAGTCAGTCATTCGAGTTTTTATCGTTTTCATATCAAATATACAAATAATACTTATTAATCAACAGGTATTTCAATTCAATTCAAAGTTTTTAAAAGTCAATTCTGTGATGTATATTTCAAATCTAAATCCATTTGAATATTTGATTTTTAGAGTTAATAAATGAAAGAAATATACACTAAAGTTAGTCTATTCTGAATTGATTCTACTTTTATTACTTATACATTACTAGCACTAATACTCTAAAGCTTAGTTGGGTTTGAACTCTAGCTGTATAATTATGAGCTGATATGTATCATATAAATGATGTCTGCAATGCCTTTAAGAATGGAAGAAAATCACGCAAAAGTAACTTATACAAGAGACAGACTCCGCTCCTCTGTTGCCAAAAATAAAATCGTCGCTTACGAGCGCTCAACATTAAAAGCAGATCTTGACTTATTCTTTAATTACGTTGCTCGCATTTGAAGGGGCAGATATGAATTCGACTCGAAACTAAAGGTCAAAGCGTAACGAAATGGCTTATTCTCATTACGAACTCGAAGGTTACTCCAGTCGTCTCCCTTAGATGAGCCTCTTTTCCAGAGGAGGGCTTTCAATATGGGATTTAACTTAACGTAATTAAAGTTATACTTCCTTATGGGCTAACAGTTACTGTATTACGCTTCTAACCATTTGCAACTCTGTTTACAACTGTATTCAAATACATATACAATAAATTGCGAAAATAAATCTCTTGTAGAAGTACTTCTTATATCTCACTCCAATAATTTAACTATTTTTTATCTATTCTTCAACTATGAAATAGCATTTAGCTTTCAATCTATTAACACATGTATTGGTCGTCATTAACCCCATTTCTATTGCTATCTTCAGAGCTTTGTGTTGTTACCAAAGCAACCAATTAGATAGCATTGAGAATGATTCCTATGAAGTGCAGCTAAATATTAATTATATAAACATTATGGAAGCATTTGGTTGATAAGTACCACTAGATTATGCCCTTTACTATGCACTACAGTATTATAATCTAACTTTAGTTTATCCGAAAGTGAAATTTAAATTATCAAAACAGATGTCTCTGAAAAGATGCCTTTTGTTCATGAAAGACATGATTTATTCCTTAAACTTGTATTGAAGTAAAATGTTCTCTTTATTCATATTCACCCTTTGATTGCACCCTACATTTGAAGCACACTTTGGAGAAGTATCAAAGTATCAATACATGGACACAACACATACCGCCTATAAATCACTAGTATTTCATAAACGAATCTCAATTATGCTCAAAACGTGCTCAAAGGGTTTTATGTTACTAAAAATGTCGTTCTTGTAATTTATTTTCTTACGAGAATTTCAAGGATAACTTTCTTTTACTTTCTTTACTTTCTTTACTTTCTTGAATAAATTACACTCAAATGTGTGACACACTTATAGCTAACGAGTTAGTTGTGTGAACGTGAATAAATTGCCAGCAAATAGTTTTAAATATTACTTTAACTAAAAAAAGAAGTTGTACTTCAATTTAGGTTTATCTTTATCTACTACTCAGTTATATTTATCTAATAATAAATATAAATTATATGACATTTGTTGTAATGCTTTAGCTCTTCTATAACAGGATTCAATAGAATGGATATGCAATAAATGAACATCTAATTTATTCAATCCATAAGCAAACAATACCAAAATGAGACATACTGTCAGTCCCTTAATATATACAGAGCTCTGAATTTAATATCAGTCCACTTGAGTTTGATTTACTTGACTATTATAGAGGGAAAGAGAGTCACACCAATAGCTGGCTCTGTAATTAAATATAACTGTAATATTATTATTACACTTGTATTAATGTTATCGCTATGAGAATAATGACCTAAAGTTTTCGATAAAATTGATTTAATTTCGCTTTACAGCTATATCGATAAAATTTTGGACTTCGATAGAATTTCTGATTAAATAATTGGAGTTTTTCGACATGACTAACTCTTAACTGTATGGCTTGGAAAAGCTGATATACCTTTATATTTGAAATAATGTGATTTACTAAAAATAGGTCTATGAATTGTGAGATCAATTATATGAATTGGTTGCATACAAGACTCATACCGTGATTCCTTTTTTGAGCTTAATCTTAATCTGAGACTCGCAACTATTATTTTTCTGCACCACTTCTCTCACTCACACCCATACAGAGGGTAAATGTGTAAAAGTAAGGTTTAAAGTAAGGTTTGTTCACTAACAAAGCAGTACTTCTTGCCACGTGAAAAGCATGTTTGCCCATAAATCTCTCAAATATATATTTCTTACACTATACACATATATATATTTTCCCTACACTTCTTTTTAGTAGAGATAATGAAAGCCAAAGTTGAGACTCGATCGAAGTATGTAAGGGATAGAGAGCTTTAGGAGCGAACGAGAGAACCAGAGAGACTGACGAAGTGAATGAAAATTAAGAGAAGAATAGAAATGTCTTTCTCTCTCTCACACCACACTCTTCAGAAACGTTATGCCACTTTCTGTTGTGTAGCATTTGCTGCTTTACGCGTATAAATCATTAATGAAACATAGCGTTCGCTACACAACATTAACTGTCTCTTACGAGAAATAAAAGGGGAGGAATTGGAGGAATGGGAAAATCCTCAAAAAGTGGCAGACGGGCAATGAAATAGAGCATTAGACCACTTCACAAATATTAATATCAGGTTTTAACTTAACGTAACAAGTCTTTAAGATATTGCAAAACTCATTCTCTCCCTTGTATTATGTATTATAAATACAGTATGTTGTCATGTTGTATGCATTTTATGTAATCTAATAGCTCTGCCACTAACTTATGAGTTTGTTTTATTCTTAGTCACATCGACTTAGAGTGAGCTTTACTTTCATTCATACATATCGCTGATTCATCAGAACTAAGATCCATTTGGAATAACTTTATTGTATTTGAAGTTCACTCGCAGCCCAACTTATTATCAATGTATGCATTCAATCAATGCATTTATTACTAACTTTATCACTAGTCATACAATAATTCATTACAGCCCACAATACAGTACTATTGTATGAAATCAAATTTACCAAAATTAATCTCTTATTTCGATAGTATTTATCAAACATATCGTTTTTATTCAATATTGTACTTCATATTATTTATGTAAAAATCGTTTAATGCAAATTTTTTCAATTTATTTACTTTTTCATTGCATTAATTCAAGAGCGGAGGAATGTTTAGCTAAGAATTAGTGTATTTCAGAATCATTAAAATAAGAAAAAGTAATGTTGAATTTCGCTTTTTTAACACTCAAACTGCTTATTTCATAAATAATTGCAAATTCATTGTAATATTATATTATTAAGTTCTCTTCGTTCGAACGTTTGATGTGATTAGTCGTCATCATACGATTTATTCCTTTCTTTTTACAAGAATTTAAATAAAATTTCCTCATTTGATAGCTTGAATGATGAACCGTTTTTTCTTTGTGAGAATTTTAGTGCATTACTGATGAAAATACTTGTGAATTTTTTCCTTTAAAATCAATAACTATTAGAGTATGAGTACAGACGGACAAAGCCTCGGAATTTAACTAGAAATCAAAAATAGCTGCATTATTTACTAAACTATTTATTAGAGTAACATTGGAATCGCCTCTTATATAATAAGAACTTTTAAAATATAATCATAAACTTTCTTTTGAAACTTATCCAAAATTCCCTTAATTCATATTCATGTTTCGTCTCACATCTTATGACTAGAAAATGTTGTAAATGAATAATATAAACGAAACCAGATTTTAATTTATAGCGTCACGTGTTTTACTTATTCATTACTTATTAAATGGAAATTTTTGTGCTATGATTGGGAATGAAACAGAGTCGTAGTTAATCGAATGACTTTTAAATATTTGTTGGAATATCTGATGTCATTAATCAAATCATTAATCATTGTCTGCTATTAAATGTTGAATTAAATTGAAATTGTCTGATATTTTGAGTAAGAGCTCAAATGAAATACTGTTTTTTAATAGTTGCACATTTTGAATGGTTTTATTTGATTTGAATTTTGCAAATAGACATTGGGTTTTAAAACCTGACATTAATCTAGACATTAAGACAGACAGTAATATTAATCTAGATTTAAGTGCCTATGAAAGTAAATATTTGACGCAGTCAATTCTTTAAATGATTACTAAATTTATTGATTCGTTATTGATAATGTTCGTGTTACAGCTCGATTAAACTTGAATTCTATAAAAATTGGTTATATTTCTAATAATGATGTTTCTTGTCTTACAAGTACAGTAAATACTTTGCAATGTACGAGTGTATCGAATTAACAAACCTAATATTTTAAAGAATTTATTTCCTGGCAATTTTTCTCAATTTTAAATTACGAAATTAGCTGTTTTGCAATTATGGCAAATTTATTACTGCTAATGTGTTTATGTTATTTAAAAAATGCGTTTAATATGCGTTTCAAATCATTATTAAACTTCATTTCAATTCTCCCTTAGTATTGAACTCATATTACACAAAAACTACGTATAAATAGTTTATTGTTCAATAAAATATTCATTTGTAATGAATGTTTTATTACGAAACAATAGTTTGCATCAATTGTAGAAGAATTGATAATTGATAGTCGATTGTGTTTGTCCTATGAATTGAATTGCAATTTTATTCTTTTACATACTATTTTAAATAGCAATTCATTTCTTGTTTGAAATTATTTGTGGTCTTTGTATTTACAATAGCAGGCAAGCATTTATATAGGTATAAACTTTCATACTTTCATTTATATCTAATGATAATATTTAATAGAATTATATGATGATCTATTATGTTAGCGGCTTTTATCCAAGTATCAAACGCCACATATACACCACACATATATCATACTCACTGCACACACAACTAGTGTTGCCAGATCTCCAGGATTGGTCTGGAGTCTCTAGTATTCACGAATAATCTCCAGGCCGATAGTGAGCCTGGAGCATATTTCTTCAGTTTTACTCTATTTTTTAAAGAAGGTTTTCTTAAATTTGTTCACAAGTATAACTTTTATTATTCAAACAATCCTGAGTTTTGTAGAAGTATTGAATATTTTGGTACAATAGTATAGAATAAATTAGAAAATGCGATAATAAAACCATAAATATTGATGATTGACGTGCAATCTTTATATTTTGAGACTTGAACCCCAAAAATGTTTGGTTCAACCTTTGATTTTGAACCTTCAGTTTTGAGCCGAATGATATCTGGCAACACTACACACTACTCGTACAACATATATACAGGTACTCTCTCTTTCACTAGTCGTTCTTTTTGTCTCTTTTATTTGAGGGACATATTGTGAGATAAGCAGTTTTTGAGTGTTGTATAACCACCTGTGTCTTTAACAGTTGCCATGAATACCTTTTACACTACAAATAGACAGTTATACTCATGTAAAACTTTGGGCATTTGACTGAACTTTGGATTTTGCTCAGAGTGTCAAAACTGTACACTCAATTATTACCATTTTATGGTGAATTACTCTATACACTTTGCTGTACTAGACTTTGTTTCACATTATTTAATATATTGAACGTCTCACAGCTAGTGCTTCTCATGCAGGTGTAGGTGTAGTTCTTTTATACATTCAGTTCCTATTATATATACAATTTTTTTTATTACCAGTATATGTTCTAATATTTCTGTTACAACACTAGAACACGAATTGAAACCCATATTCAACATGACCTTAACTTAACATATTTTATTCTCTATTATTTACATAATATTCTATAGTTAGTATCTATGCATTTCACATAATCTCTTTCATTTGACGTATATATTAAACGCAGGATAATATTAGAATATATGTCACTATTTCAACAGATTTTCAACTAATTTTCCAATACATTATTCAACAGAATCTTTAAGAATTATTACTCTGTATTTTTGGCTCTTTGACAATAATTTCTAAGATCTATTTGAATAAAAGAAAGATTTGATTTCTTTATCAAATCTAAACATAGATATCGGGGATTTTTTCTTGAATTTAGTGATAAAACTTTTCCTCAATGTATTGTAAATGTTTTATTCTGGAAATGCATTATCTTTTGTATAAGTTGTAAATGTAAGCTAAAGTATTAGATGGTGTGATGTGTAATGCAGTGGAATATTACCCGACACTTCAAATTATAGTTATTAGTAAAGACGCTTTATTCTAGATTTACTCAATGTTACTTTAGAAATGATTTTACATGAGATGGTCTCCCATTTCCTTTTGAGGCGATGCTCTCTTCATTTCCTCTCTGGTCTCGTCTCTCACTCTCTCCAATACTGCATATTATGCACTCACAAAATATATTTAGCAATCGCTGCAAAACTAACACCAATCAATCCATCCAATCATTGCAAGTATGGATAGATTTTACCCAAATGTGGTTTCAAGTATGAAACGAAACCTCTTTTAGCTCGAAGGTCAAGGATTTTGGTGCGGAGTGGCATTTGAAGAGTACCGAATTTGAGGGGTTCACGGAGAATAGGGGTCATTGCATTGATGCTTACTATGAAATAAAGTTCAGCAAATACTGCTTTTTGCCAATAACTGTGAAACCAAAAAAAGTACTGCAGATAGTGAGAGAGGAGTAATTTTTTTCCTATGCATATGCCTATGATGTCGATATGCATTGAACAGTACAATAGGCAGGAAAGGGATCGATTGAAGATTATGATGCAGTTGTACTCATTTCTACTCACTCTATACTTTTAGTTTACCTCTACTCTCAAGTTTTGGTCTTCTTTTTTGAATCAGTATTAGTATCCGGTCAGTCATTTCAGGCATTTTATTTCACGAAAGTATTGAGGAGAGAGAGAGAGAAGAGAGAGAATATTTGAAAGATTGTGAGATTGTGATTGTGATAGTGGGAAAGGTTCGTTTCACTCCATGTCTAAAATGAGATTATCAGTATTGCTTTGATGGCCTTCAAAATGTCGTTCAACTTTGATCCCCTGCCTTTAACTCCTTATAAGTTTAGCTTAAACAGTATATATTTCTTGTCACAAGTGTCGGCTTTTGCTGAATTGACTCGGCATGTAATCTCACCTCTAGTATATGTACATTCATAAACGAATTTATTCTAATCTTTTCATCAATTTATAACTTGAAAATTGGATTTCGAAGTTTTAGCATTTTTTCTCAACATTGAAGGCCATTAGAAAGTATAACTAATACCTATTGATATTACCTGTATAATATATGTTGGATATAATAAATAATATTTGAAAATTTTTATTAATACTACTGACTTTAGATCTACTGAAATATTTATGACAATTTCAACCTAAATATATATTATACTGATTTATTACTTAGACCTAATTTTAAACAGTTTGCACTCCTTAAAAAAATGCTCTCAAACTCTTGAATTCGCAAAGAAGAGATGCGATTAAAGATTATAATACACAGATAAATGCAGTTTAAAGATTGAGTTTTAAAAAATTGATAGCTTTCACAATAAATACAGTACAGGTGAGAGAGATAGAGAGGCACTTAAGCATATTCCATGTTTCATGATATCTTGTTTGCCTGTCTATGGGGAGAAAGAATTCACGTTTCATGCCTTATGATATTTGCTTACAAGTTTTAGGCACCGCCAATATTTTCGATTATTCTGACGCTGCTTTTATTAAAGCTGCCATTCATCTCACTATCACGATTCAAGTTAGAGACTATCACACAGAAAAGCAAATGCTAGTCATCTTTTGACTCCAACTACATTATGTACATGTAGTCTATGTAGAGTTCGCTTTAGATTAAAGATTACCGTAAGGGATATCGTGAACACCACCCGAACAATTCGATCAGTTGCCAGAAATTGATTTATTGCGAAATAAAATTATTGACCGTTCGGTCCTTCCATTAGTTCACATATTACATGAAGCTATAACCAGGCGTTCGCTATCCATCGCTATTTTGGTTTAGTTTCTCCTATTCTCTCTCCCAATCCTTTTCTGTCTGCAGTTTTAATGATAGTCTAGCGTGAATTGTGTCCATTTCGTCATTTCATTTGTGCTAAATTCAGAATAGGATATACTTTTGGTTTCTTTCCCTTTCTCTCTCTCTCTCTCTTATGTAATTATAACTGAGTGGTCACTATTGTTGCTATAATAACGTAAAATTCTTTTTGTTGCCTACCATTTATTCAACATAACTTATTATACTAAAAATAATCAATAAATGAACTTAGAGTTCAAGTTATATTGAGAGATAATATTTTATCATCTGTCATGAAGAGAAAACCCTATCTCTCTATCTTTTTGAATATAAACTAAAGACTTCATAACAAATAATTCTTTGTTGAGCTTTTGGTTTTTATGGACAAATTGAATGATGGAGTGTTTCTCAGTTTTCCATTGATTTATTGAGAGCTTACTAATGGAACTGGAGAAAAATTTGTTGAAAATATTATTGCAATAATATTATTTAATTGAATTTTAGGCACTATTTTCTCCTTAATATGCATCGAAAAGTTGCTCTTTTCAATTATATCTATTTTTCTCAAAAAAGAAACTTTCATTTCAATATCATTTTTTTGATAATTATATACTATTACGTCAAAGAAACTCATTACTATTTTTTCACTTTATACTCACTTGTTATCAAAATTTCATTTTTATTTCCGTCACTGTTTCCTAATTATGTATTACATTCTCTTTTTTGAGAGAAAATAAGGATCTTTTGAATTTTGAATGAATACTAGTCTACTCGCACAATATATTTTAGACAATTACTTATAAATCTATTCGATGCATTGTATGCGTTAAAGTTATAGCATTTTTTATTAGGCAAGAAATTGCTTAACGTTTAATGATGAAATGCTTTTAAAATTCTCAATAAGTCTTTAGTAATTCTTATGTATGAGTAGTGAAAATGAAGCACATTTTCAAAGTGAGTACTCTGTCGGGAGTCGGAGGCAGAGGCAGACACATCCTGATTAATGGTTAGCCCCTTTCTAACAAATGCATTTTTGGACATTTGAGAGATGGGGTCATTCTTGTGTGCAAATGATCAACGACTCTCTTCTCTCTCTTTTGGTCTCTCCCGCACTCATTTGTGATTACACTAAATCTCATTATCAGACCTCTAAATAGCTTATCATATATGATATATTTTATATGAATTCTAATAAAATGACACTATCTTTCTTTTGCTGTCTATATTGAGTCCTTTCATCCAATTTTTAGACTATTTGTTTAAGGAAATCGCGAAAACAAATTTTTTGTGGCTCTTTATTATCTTTTGAAATATTTTCTCTCATTAATAATAATATGTTGGTTGAGATTTGGAGTATAGTATTACACATGATAATATTTGGGGTATTCCCTGATGCAACCATTTCTATAAAATTACAAATTGGATTCAATTTAATCTTAATGTTCTTTTTTGCTCAAGTCAATTTAGTCTATATTCCGAGTCAACCTTTTAATATAATAGCAATGCATAGTTTGATGAGTTCACTGAATTTTTTCCATTATATACTGCATGAATACAACTACTGTGCAGATAGATTGAGGGCTTTTATCTCAAATTATTTTTGGACGATTAAACTTGGTTTTGTGGCTGTAAATCATTTATATCCATAAAATACTAAATGCTTTCATGAGATTCTAATTTTAGTGCTTGAAAAGAGTGTTAATAATTTATGCGCAAATGCCAGACAGTCTTGACTTATGATATATAGACCTAGTTTTGAAATATGACAAACTAGTAAATCAAACTAAAGACTATTTTTAATTGATTAAATTTAGAATTCTATTCGGCATAATTTGTCACTTCATAATCGCTTCATGAGAGTACAAAATGAAGGGACCGGTAAGAGTTCGTGGTGGATGATCAATCCTGATGCCAAACCTGGCAAAGCAGCCCGAAGACGAGCCACTAGTATGGAAACATCTAAATATGAAAAGAAAAGAGGAAGAGTTAAGAAAAAAGTCGAACAACTCAAGAATGGCCTCAACATAGATCAAACAACTCCGAGTCCAAGTTCATCAGTATCTGAAGGTCTTGACATGTTTCCTGAATCGCCATTACATCATGGTTTCCAACTTAGTCCTGAATTTCGACCTCGAGCTTCATCTAACGCAAGTTCTTGTGGCAGACTTTCACCAATTCCTGCTGTTGAGAATGACATGCATGACAGCCAAGTGAGTCTTTCCGCTAACTCTTCGATTGAATTTGTAAAATATGTGATTATGAGTATGAATATGAATGTAACGAAATGAATGATTTGACTCTCAGGTACCGCCTCTTTCACCTCTGGCCGGCTGGAATGCAGATATCGGTCGTCTTTATTCATCAAACATGAATGAAGTGGATCAATACAGTACAGAGCAATTGGTAGAAATGGCCAATACTATGAAACTCGGTGGTAACAATGCATTTCTGGGCGTTAATAAGACGAGTCCAACTGGTCAGCTCTCGCCGGCAGCATCACATGTGGCGCTAAATAACAGCTACAATTTAAGCAGCTTTGCACCGCTGACCGGTTATAATAACAGTAATCGTAATGGTGGCAGCAGTGATCCATTCTTTCAGACTCAACCTCCCAGTGAGAGTGGGGTCACAACCCTGACTGCACTCAATACAGTGAGTGGACCGCGCAGTCCGTCCCGTCTATTAGCTGCTGAAGTTCTCGGCACAAATGGCTCATATAGTTTGACCAATTTGTCACCGGTATTATCTCCGAGTCAGAGTATGGACACTTTAGCTCCTCTTACTGGCAATTCAACGCCTAATTATTCGCCTCAACATCAATGTCAAGCCCAGTCTAATACTGCCCAAAATAGAGGTAATAGAGGTTTGTCTTTTCTATTCATTTCATTGTCAATAGAGTACTGTTATGTTTGTTCTCTTAATATAAGTAATAGATGTCAATTTAGTACTACTTGTCCTCTTCTGTCTGTTGTGTGTCTTGTAATGTTAAACTATTATAACAGTTATTCAAAGCTTACATTAAAAAGTCATTCCACTTAACTTTTTTGTTGTATCGCTTTTCATGATTTTTGGGAAATGGACTTTTCTTTATAATACCCTCAGATTGTATTTTGAAAAGATTGACTTTTACTGTTGTAATAATAGTACTACTTGTATAGTGTAATAGTGTATTGAAGTATTTTGTATTTTACTTATATTTTTAATGGTTTTATATTGTCAGGAGCTTATTGTCATTCATCATCACTACTTGACAGCCATACACTATTGCGATCACTAAATGCACAGAAAGCACTCGACTCATCGTCACTGGCGATATCACCCATCGTAACAACGACTTCATCATCGGTAACATCTCTCGGCACAACTGCATCTCAAGTGATGGGACACTTACTATCACTAAACAATCCATTGCCAAATGATTTGGACCTCAACTTTGATTCACTACAAGGCGGGTTGGAGTGTGATGTTGATCAAGTCATACGCCATGAACTCAGTGTTGACGGGACTCTTGACTTCAACTTTGATCCTCTTCATCACGGATCCAATGCCTCAAATACATCAGTAGCGCACAGCTCTTCGATGACAACCCCGTCCAGTCGTTCATGGGTTCATTGATGGGTTCAATTGGTTTATTGATTGGTTGACTGATTGGTTCTCTGATTGGTTCACTGATTGGTTGGCTTATCGGTCTCACAATTAACAGTAAAAGTGCAACTATAATAGATTCATAGATTCATCATTATATTGAGTTTGTCTCCTAATTATGTGTCCTAACAATTAAATAGTGAGTTACAAATTGTAAAAATTAGGTAAGAGTGGAGACAAATCTATTTTTTGTTAAGTTTTATCTTTTTTAATGCAAAATGTTTCCGGTTATTACATGTTTCATACCTTATATAATTACACTTTTTAAATAATAATTACTGTGACAAGAGCTGACTCTAATTTTATGGAATCCGGTGTTTTTTAAATCAATTAATCAATTATTGAATTTTAGATATTTTTTTGTAGGAAAAGTGAGAAAAGTCATGATTGCAAATACAGTGTTTAACACAAATTAGAGAAAGCTATGAGTTTATGAATAGACATTCATTTTGTTCAAATTGATTGAATAAAGAAAATAATGGGTTCCAACAAAATTAGACTCAGGCATGCATTGATACTGATTTTTTAAATACTTTATTTTATTTTGGGTTCTCTAAAAATTGTTGACTTAAAAGTTATGCATATAATACATGCCAAGCTTTTAAAAATAAAAAGAACGACTATTGAAGGCATTCAAAGATGTGAATCGCGATATATATTCCCGAACAGAATAACTTTTGTTTTCAATGCGCTCAAAGAAACAAAGTCGAGATAATAGGAATGAATTGTCAAAATTAGTGTTGTGTCGCTTCTAAACATAAATGCAGTTGTTTTTATCATCAACGCTATCATCTCTCTATTGGTATGTGTTTTTGAAGTGTAATATTTAATGAATCCATAATAATAATAATTCGTTGCTCTAGTGCTTGACTCATAATATAAACTTTATATCTTTATCTGCATATTGAGCCAACTCTATCTCATCCAATACTTTAATTCGTTTTTCTCTAATCATAAACACATTATTTGTTTCACTTTCATCATAACTGTTGTGTATGTATTCTGTTTCTTCTCTAATATAAGTGCAAACTTCAAATTGAGATCATTTGAATCGTTAGATTTTGTGTTAATCAAAACATTATCACATCTCATATATTGCTATAATCTTTGAAATATGGCCAAAAAGCGAAACAACTTTAATCATATGAAATATTACGCCGCAATATTAGATCACATTCAACCTCATATATAGTAGTTTTCAGCATCAAATTCAAAATTATCGCAACTTTCAGTTTTATATCATTTTAAATTTGTAAATAATTTTTTGTCTCAAGCATTCATTCATATCTTATTATATGAACTTGATCTTTATCTTGCTTTAGATCATCTAAAATATATTTTCGAGGTATTCAATAGACATTTCCCACTATGACTATGAAGGAGTCCTGATTTGAGAGAAATCTTATAATGCCTTTCAAAATAGCTAATTCACTATCAATCAGACATTAACGAGTCACTAATATTAACGAGAAAATGCTTTCATAAATAATATAAAATAAATATATCCATCGATTAGATAAAGAGTATTATTTTGTGAATTGAATTTTTAAAAAAGTTTTACTACAAGAGTATAAATTTAAAGTGAACTCAATTGCCATTCTGTCTTCAAAAGCATCTTTTCGTTAGTATGTCTCAAAAGCCTTTTTAGCTCTTCTAAAAAACTAAACGAATTTATTTTGATTGTGAAAGTAATTTGAGAAAAGAAAAGTTCACATAACTGTAGTTTAAGATGCAATGATTTTGAAGAAAAGATTGAATATTTTTAATGCGGAAACATTAAAATGTGATTATAATTAAATAGTAAGTGCTGTTAAACTGTAGTCCAAAAGAAATATTGCTTTAGATAAATGTCCCATATTTTGAATAACTTCATACACATAACTTAATAGAGATGAAACTCGTTCTTAAAATGACTGAAAAGTGAACTGATATCTTGATAATGAAAGTGTCATAAACGTAATTGAGTTGTGTATGTGAACACATTTGTAGCTGTGTTTGCCATTCTTTCAATCTAGGCTTCAATTCTATGTTAATTCTGTTATTTTCTTGTCATTTGAAACCCTGGAGTCATAATGTATTTTTCATATATCCATTCAATTATAAACTTATTAAACTCAGATATAACTTGTCTGACGCAACAAAATTTTATCTCATTTTGTGCTAACGCTTTCTCAAAGTCTACAACTAATCAGTAGCTCAAACCCGAACTTATTCTATGAATTTAGAAATTGTCAATATTTGTTTTCTACCTTAAATAAACCAAATACTTGTCAAATATGATTATCTTATTGTGTGAAAAACCAGAAAGTTTTGCAATATATTAAAACTTATTTTGCGTGTTATAATTCAATAGACATAAAAAGAAAGTAACATTGATGTCAGCCGTTATCGATTATGTTTCGTTATAATATATGAATTAGAATACCTATCACTATGACTATAGAAAGTGTTAGCCTTTGGCGCATAAAATTTTTGTTGCAAACATTGTAATGTGAAATGAGTGGCAAAAACTCTGAATAACTTTTATTCTAAAGACAAAATCGAAATTCTTTTCAACACTAAGAGACTTAAATGTGTTGACTTCATATTTCTAAATAACACTTTTCAATAGAAACAACAATTAAATATCAATAGAAAAAAGAAATCAATATTATTTGCCAATTATTGAACTATTTTATTCTCTGATTATTTGATTTTAAAACTTAATTATTATATTTGTTGTTAGATATTTTGCCACTCTATTCAATTCAAGTCAATATTAAATTAATATCGTATTGATTTGTTTTCACTTTACATGATTAATATGAATGCTATTATTGTTAAATACGTATAAATCGGTTTTTTCATTACTCATCCTAATTGTCTCTTAGATTCCTCTATAACATCAAGATTAGAAGAATGCTTACACTTGTGTTTTGTTAGTTGTTGAACAATCGTTACTATTCATAACAAATCTGAAAAGCAGTTGTTTTATTATTATTTTCAATTTTAGAATTGATTCATTTGTTTTTATCGAAATGATTGCTTTGAAAATCTGTAAATTTAATTAAAAGTGAAACCATTATTATTGTTGAAATATTTTAAAAGAGCATAACTCGTAATGAAATACATTATGATCCAAATCTTATAAATAAAGTACAAAACGAGTCATCAAAAAAGTTTAAAAATTGTTAAAACATGTCATTCCTATTTAATATACTATATCTGTAAGAATGGATTGAAGGAAATGTACTGAAAAGGATTGAGATTTAAGAATACGATAAGAGTTGCTCGAAAGGAGAAATGTATGTAATAATTGATATTCAAAAGTATCAACTCATGAGTTGAGATGATTATATCGAAAAGGTTTCACATGTACGGAATCAAGTAATTCAAAGTTTTCAAAGTTCTTGAATTGTTTTAATTGTAATTTCTTGAGACAAATTTAAGTTCTTATATAATTGATGTTCAGTTCATCTCTTCTTATGAGTTGATGAGAAAGTAAATGATGAAAGAAAAGTATCAGTTAGTCCTTTGTTGAGTTCGTTATTGAATATCTCAGGGGTTACTATCTCTTAATTCAATAATAATTGGACTAAATATAAACTGATATTAAGTTTCGAAAAATAAAAGGCTATTGTATGGCTCTCTCGCTATGATAAGTAAAGTTTGCATTGAATGGTGTGTCTTATATTCGATGGTTTTTGGCAGGGATTATCTTTGAGTGTAGAAAATGGAATAGTATATTATAATATATGATACATTTTATTATTATTCATATTGTGATGTGTAATGTATAAAATTAAATTTAAAAGTTTTTGCTGGTTATAAAATGCTTTTTTGGGGTTTTGATTTTCAAATCATAATTAAAGGAAATATGAAAGTGAATAAATATAGTGTAAAATACATTTTAAAACGAGTAAATATGAAATTTATTATTATATTGTGTATATTAATAATTAATAGGTGTGTTTGTTTGTTCTTTTTTCAAAATTAGTGACTATATTATTACCATTAAAGCACATTATTATTAATTTTGAAAATAAAACGAGAAATTGATTTTAATTATGTGTTCATTTATTTCAATTTATTTTATTTATAGTCATTTAATATAATAATTATTTCTGGTATATATTACTGATAACTTATTAACTTTCTGGCAGTCATTCATCTTCCGGTTCTTCTTTTTCATCGAAATCTTCACTTTAAATCATTACCGAATTTAAAGCAATAAAATTTGATCTCAAATCTTATAAAAGGAAAAGTTTTTATTTTGAAATATCTTATAAATTGAACAAATGATAAACTTTTTAGTAAACATGGAATTGGACCGGAATAACTCGAAATTTAATTGAAAATAAGATTTAATTCATAAGTCAACAAAGATAACAGAACTCAAAGTAAGTCTTTTATATTGCAATAAGTTTAATATATTTACTACTTTATTATTTACTTACAATTGCATAATTGAAAAGAAAAAAATCAAATCAAGACACAAGTTTACCTTCACTTACTCGTAATCTTATTTTTCTACATTAATATAATGAAGGTTTCGATTGAATATTTTTGGAATTTTATTCATGAAATGAATGAACTCATATTTCTAGATGTTTATCTATGTGAAATTGCTTCTTAGAGTTACTCAATACAAAAGTATTTATGTTATCCACAGAAAGCAAGGACTAAAATATTACGAGATATTTCCTAATAATAAATAAAGTTATTTTATCTGAAGATAATTCAAACATATAATAAAAAGCAACAATTATGGCGAATATCCTGTCATATAATAAGTAAGTTGAGGTATTTGAGTAATATTTAACTCGTATTTAATTATGTTTTTAGTTGAAATGATTGCATTTGTGTTTTTCATCCCTAAAATACATATCATTGTTTGTGACACTCATAAGAACTAATATAATCTTATTTTAGACACCCTTTTTTCCATTCCTGGGATTCATCCAAGAATTTAAATGGTTTGAGTTGAGAGCGTATTTCGACCTCATTTGTTGCCATCAATGCGCAAAACTCTTGGCTGGCATTTGGCATCTTGAGGCTCAATCAAAACAAATAGCGATACAGTGAGGAGAAAGTGCTTCAACTTGTGTCCTCTTTAGTTCAGTTTTTCATTTTAACGCTTCTTTTTAGTTTAATTACTCAATAGTACAGACTTTTTCATTGTTATCATTTGAAATGCATTTTTTCAAAACACGAAAACATTTTCAAAATATGTTAATGCAGGCAAATAAATATTGGCTCGAATTCAATAACAAATTATCTAAAAAATCATCAACAAATTAATCGTTTGAAAGGAGTTTTATCAATAATTTATAAAGAATTTCAAATATCTAACTTTCATCTGAAATAAATTGGTTTTAAAAAAAATAGCTTTGAATCCTCCAAACTAGACATGAGTTTCTTTCGAAACTTTCATTGAGTGAAATTTAATTGCGATTTAGTGAAGAACCCCTTGTACTAAAGCAGACGGTATTATATTTTGAATACTTCTGCAATACTTGCGCTGATAGTGAGAACTCCCCCACAATTTGACAATTATTCCTCATTTCAGATCTCAATTGCGTTACAGGTATTATATCGGGAGAGGAGAGTATTGTGTGGACTGTAAAACCCATTCAATCTTTTCCTCGTCTGCCGCAACTGTTAACCAAACGGTCTTTGTTAAGGAGAACACATGCGATAACTTTATATTTGCGAATGTATATAACGTTACTTTCATTATATAAATTTATAGTAAACAGGAACTCAAATTTTCACTCTGTTTATTGTTGTTTATGCCAAAAAAAATTCTATTTGTTATATAAAACTTGGCGTTCAAAGACATTTTAATACCGATGTACTCAAGTCGGCAAAAGCTCTTTGAAAGGACACGTTTCAATTAATTGTGATGTTTTGCAGCAAAACTTTTTTCTGTTTGCTTTTGTATCCCATAAACTTAGAGTGTTTGGTTCCGTAAACTTTATGACAACTTATATCAAAATCTGTTCAAAGGAATACTTTGACATTAAAAAATCTAATTTTCAATCAATTTAAACGCCCGAAACTACACAACCGCTAATTTATTTCCTTTCGATTATAAAACTTTTAAATAATTGATAAAATAAGTTTGTTTTCGTATCTTATCATTAAAGTTGATGTTAGAAAAGGAAAGATTTTCTGAACTAAGGATAAAATGATTTGAATCGTAAAAATATGATAAAATAGTAACTTAACAGCCTATGAATTAGATATAAATTATTCATTCATTTTATGATCTACTATTCGTACACTAGTGTTAAGTGGATTCTATTTTAAATTTAATAACAATTCCATTAGTGAAGACTAAGTTATGCGCATTAAGTCTAATAGTGTGTAGTCTATTATTACCCTAAATTCATGATAGAGTAATGCGAAGCGCTATTTCGTCTTCATTATATTTAGGGAGAACTGCTATAATGGTGAACAATATGAGAGTCCACTGGAGTTCTTTATTTACCACCCGATCGAATGATGTAAGATTGTATGATTGATCGCAGTCAAAGTGAATGAAACTTCAATTCCTTATCAATCTTGATGTACATTCAAACCAATGTATAGTGAATTTGTATTTTCTATTATCTGTTTTTGAGGAAAGACCTCAAATCAAACAAACTATTTCCACGTTTTTATTTTGATTGCTTTCTTCAAAATTTAATTAACTTTTTCTGACACTTGAATTTGAAGCATAAAATGAATATAAATCAGGTTTTATTGTAATAGAAACTGTCGGTACTTTAGGTATTTAGATATTTGCCATTAGGTTTAGACATGAGCGCTGTCTCGTAATCACCTTAAAGGGACTTCAACGGCACGTTCGCATTGCTCTTCTTCTAATAAGAGAGTGATGTATCCCTAAAAATCGATTTGCTTAACACTGGCTCAGCATTAGCCTTATGTTGAAAAATATACTGCACTTATTCATGCATTAAGGAATCACTGTCTGACTCATTCCTTAGCTCAACATTTACTAAAGTATTAAAAAAAGAATAAAGACTCACAACTTATTTTTTCTACTAATATGTACTATTGTTTGTCTTATACTATTTCCCTTTGAATATATTCTTACGCGAATGAATTTATAAAGTAAAAGATATAGCAGTCGTCAAAGTTATAGCTACTGTACAGCCAGAGAAACAAAGCCGTGTACTTTTGGTTACAAAAAGATGTTGATTCGACAGCTGAATCTACTTAATACTATTCTATAATACTAATGAATACATTACACTACAGATACTGATTAATATTTGAAATGTGTTTCTCCCATATTTCATCTGTTAATATCGCAATTTGAGGACCTTTACACGTCTTTCATTCTTCAATAGTACAACTCTATCATAAGAATATAAGGATTGTCGGTCTATAACAGCAAAAAATCCGGTCTACAAAATGTGCAGTAGTTGTATAGAGAATCTGTTAAGTGATGGTCAATGACCCGTTTTGGGAAAAGTGGGATTAGAATCTCTATAAGAGTAAAGTCGGTTAAAAAAAGAAAGGCAATAGACCGGAACTGGTGTGAAGAAATGGAGTTAAGGAATACTTCAGTTCTCTCATTCTCAGGTGCTTTGAACAGATTTACGACAATCGATTCGTAATGCTGTTAAAAAGTGAAACCTTCTCTCTTCTTATTTGCATTTTAATATACAGGAGAAGTAGTGTTAGTTTTTTTTGCATCTTTTCTTCATTGAAATGGTAAGCCAATCAAACCTTATTATAAACTCACAGCAAATAATTTAGCAAAAATATGTTCAAATAATTACGAATGCAATTATTTGCCCACAACTGTTACGCGACTAAAATAACATTATAGAAAAATCTAAAACTTTCGTATTGAAGGAACTAAAGTTAAATCCTGAACTTGAATAGGATTGCGAGACATACCTTTCCTCAAGAGAATGACCTACCCTTCAAAATTTGAAGTTCAAACTATTCTCTTTCAGTAGTCAAAAGGGGTTTAAACCTATTATGACCACTGCAACCAATTTTTTTTTCATTCCCACCGGTGTGTGAACTGGACTTGCATATGAATCACAATATGAAAGGGGGGACGACTCGACTAGACTCACTTTTTTGTCATAACTTTCAATGCCATAGTTTGACCCCTTCTCCGCTTTCGGCCAGAGCTCTGGGAAGAGTGATTTCCAGGTGTACTCTTTTACGGTCGTATAACTTATAATATTAGTAATATTTTACTCAAAAAAAACTCTTCTAAGTTAGTCTCCAATATTGAAAAGAAAAAACTTCTAACAAATGATTATTTCTATCAAAAAAGTAACATATGATAGCACGGGTCCAAGAGTATGGACCTCTTTTTAGGATTTACTCGTCAAGAAGAAATTGAGTATAGTTTTTAAGTTTGCAAATTATATTGATTTGCATTACTCTATTCATATTTTGTTTGCAGCGCAACTTTCATGACGATTCTCTTTCATGCGCTCAGCACTAACCTAGTATTGGATCCGTTCGATCATATTTAGGATATTTGTTCATTCACTTCAGCAAAATTTTAATTATAAATAAATCTTGAAAAAATTGTGCTATTCATTGACTACTTTTGAAATTTTGGAATTCTATATATCTCTGAAAGATAAGACTTAATCTGATTAAAGGATTTAATGAGATTCAAAATGAATTCAAATATGAATATTAACCCAATTTGTATTGACAACTGTTTGCAGTGACAATTTTAGATTTTCTAACTATTATTAGTCATAAATATTTGCCAACTATTCGATTGCATTTAATTGAATGATTAATGCATTGTTCACATGGATTAAAAGATGGTTCAAATCCGCAATAATAATGCCGAAGCATGTGTTGAACTATTTCAGTACCGTTTTGATCAAAAGCATCGGTTAGAAGAATGACCTTATTTTGAAAAGAGCACAATTCGATCTATTGTATTGCTGAATGCTATGTACATAATATAATAGGTCTCAACTGAAGCCCATTTTTGGCATTGAATAATTGCACGAATTGAATGACTGAAACTCAGAATCTTTCAACATAAACACTTTGAAGCATTTTCTATGGCTTCAAAGGAGTTTTACTTTTGCTGACAAATTTTAACGATAATATACTCATGAAAAGATGGATTCACTGTTTGTGTTTAATTCAGTACATTCATTGTGTACCAGTTTATAACTAGCATTAGCTCAATATGATTTTTAAACTCAAAAGTTCAATATTGTCAATGAAAAACTCAATTATTTTAATCCAATAGTATAATCAATTGCTATTTTCCTTCACTTTAAAATTAGAAATAAGTTTTCAATTCTCGCACGTGTTGCTTATGTCAATCCAAGCATTAACTCTGATTTGAAAGGTTAGAATACAGCAGCTCTTAGATAAGTACCAACAATATTCTAGTCATAAAATCCATCCATGAATATAAGGTTTTTGTATATGAAACTTTTCCTTACTTTCAAAAATTTAATCGTCCATCAGATACATAATATTCTAATTAATTTTCTATTAAGTTAAAGGATCCAAAAGTTATATTAACTCTGAGTAGTATGTCGTCAGTATTGATGTCACTATAAGAGAACGGAGAGTTTTATTACAAAATAGTAATATGTTATCAAACTTAGGTCTGCAGCTCAAAACTTATATGCCATCGAAACTATATCTTTTTTATTCTTCCATTCACTCAAAGCTTTATATATTTTTACAAAAGTCTAAGTATTAATAAATGAATTGAAATAATTAGATATGAAAAATCAAATCAAATAAACTTATAATAATTAATATGAGAAATTTAACTTAGAATGAAAAGCAAAACCGCGAAAAAACTGGGAGACTCTCGAGTCAATATTAAAGCATTGAATTTGTTTAACCTTAAGAATGCAGTTGAGTCTACAAATTATCACAATTTTCAAATTCATTTAGAGTAAAGACTTTGAATAAAGTTTCTTGAGTTGAAAAAATATTTAAAAATTGAGGATTTGTTTAATATATGAATCCAGTTATTAAATTAAATTAAATTAAAAGGAAATTGTGAAGAATTGATATGAAATATGTTTTTAATAATGTAAAAAATTGAAGTATAACTTAATAAAGTGAGAAAATTCGATACCTCGTCAAAGATAAACCCTCAGTTTGAGTTAATAGAAAGCCTTCGATTGATTTATATATTAAGCCTAGGATTTAAGGGTATATAAAATTTACAAATTTTAGATAGAATGAGGAAAAATGGATCTTCAATTGAAAAAGTTTGAAGACTTAGTGAAGTTGAAATGTTGTCATAGTTACATGTCATCAGTGAAAAGACTGAACCTGTGGCACAAAATACTCTTATATTACTGTTTCAGCTGCTGTTAAATCTAAATCTAATCTCAAGAGTGTGTTCGCTTCTTAACTGCAAAATAAGGATTTAATATTTGTTATATTATACAAACTTATATATGGATACAAGACTTGAGGAAAATCACTATCAAGTTCTGCTTTTGACAATATAACACTTTCATTAGGAATTAATTTTATTACTTTTCATATTATTATACCAGTTATGGTCTGTATTTTATTCACACTTCAGGTTTATTTGAATTTGCGTTGATTGCGATTCCTTTTAGGTGTAGTTTAGGAATGTTATAATGTTTCGTTTCATCATTCAAACTGTCATCGAATGAAAGTACAAATTAAACAATAATCTTAACTGAATTAAATTTGATTATCACGGATAGTAAAGAACATAAACTAAGCTTGAGTTGGGCTAAGCGAGAGGTTGCAGATAAACTCATGTATGGCTAAGTACAGTACAAGCTCTCAACTGTGAGCTAATGTTTCACTTATTTTAAAAACAAAAGCAAAAATATTTTGATAAAATGCAAGATTGACAAAAACTCTGACTAAACTTTTTCTTACTAAAAGCTAAGAGTGCCCATAAAAGTCAAGCTCATGAGCTTATGCTCTTCACTAATTACGTAGAGCCTAAACATGTTAACATAACATGTTATTAGATGTTAATTATAAGTTTATATTAATAATAAACTTATATTAGATGTAGTCGTCTTGACCTTATATTGAATTAATTGCTTTATAAGTTAATTAAACTTTTTAAAACTAAATTAGAAAATTAGAAAAAGCATACTTTTAAATGAAAGTTTATTGTTTAAAGCTATGAAAGATGACCAGTTGAATGATCGCTCTAAGATTGTTGAACTGAGCTTAAGAGCTTGACGTCAAACTCATTTTATCATGTATTTCACTTCACTTACACAATCTCAAGCTTAATGTATTTGAGCTGCTCGTGATCATCATCAATAATTTTGGCTTTTTCTCACTTTACTGGTCGAAAAAATTTCCAACTTATTGATGAATTCGTCACAGAAGTATTCAATATAGAATAGTCTCTCTTTTACAGAAGAACACAGAACTTGATTTGTGAATTAAGTCAATTATTGAAATAAAGTTTGAAACTAATTAGTTGTGATTTTCTTTTTTAAATGATATTTAATATTAATGAGGTCTAATTTGTAAGATAAAACACATATTGCTATCAAATTTAATTCGAAAGAGAAACAACTAGTGTAAGGAGTAATTTCTCATTACTATTCTCTACAGTATATTCAGTACTTCTTTGTCGTTCGAGAATAAGAGATAGTAATGTGACACTTAATACTAAGAGCGATAACAGTAACAAATGCATAGCATGTCATCAATATATGCATTGAAATCAAGTAACTGTAGTCAAATAGCGTTATATTTCACATTTATATCGAAACTTCTGTATTACGACTGATATATTGCAAGTTATACTAAACTATAGGGTTAATTAGAGACTTGTAACTCGTTCAACGACGCGGTTAATCACAACTCGCAAATGATCTACTGATTAAGATTAATAAGACATGATCCATAAGTTTATTATAATTTATAAGTAGCATAATAGCAGTATTAGTCGTTTCGTTGGACACCTGTACCTCTTCGAAAGATCCACTCTAAACATTCAATTAACTTTTTATGAGGCAATTAAAGTAATTTTCATGTCATGTCAAAAATAATTATCTTTAAAAATTAATGAAAATTCTTTTAAATTCTTGGCTCATTTCTGAGAATAGTTTTTCATTATGTATTGATCGATAGATTGGGGTCATCCATATCTTTCAATTCAATACCATATAATTCAATGAGAAAATTCAATGAGAAAACTGATCATCATTTTTCATGTCATTAATAAGTTTAACATTCATCAAAGTCTATCACTTGTTAATAAATCGTTTGTAAATAAAAAGTTATATTAAATTCTTTTTGTATATATATATAGCAATTGTAATCTAAAGAATGCAATCTATTTTCTCATGATTTATTTTTTCGAAAAAATTCATTTGTTTTGAATTTTCATTAATTTTGAATATGAAATTTTCAGTAAAATCATATTAAGTTACTTTAATGTTTAGTTTGTAGGTTGTGTTGTAAAAATTTTCAAACTCATCATTAACTGTTAATATATAGTATTCAATTAAGAAAACTTTTGATAGAAATCAAATTTTGAAAACAAATAATAGATTTTTATTTCTATCAAAAGCTTTCTTAAGT
>JAQFZT010000304.1:0-29494 GCA_034696325.1 Camisiidae sp. | reverse complement strand
TTGAGTCAATTCCATTTAAACCCTCTTTATTAGCGGGAAATGCTTTTGAAGACTTGAGCGATAAAATATCAGAATTCACTCTAAAAGCTATTAAAGACATGGAATTCAAACAAATGACTGAAATTCAATCGAAAACTATTCCTCACTTATTAGAGGGAAAGTAAGTCTTCATTTGTTGATATAATTGTAAATAAAAGATATTAGTCTTTATTAGTAATGGATGTGTTGACAACATTGTTGTCATTCCATTGACATTAAAGTTGATGTTAGTTTTTGTGTCGTATTATGAATGATCTTAAAATACAAGAATATCTATCCTATAAACACATCCATTACTAGTGTCTGAATAATAAGCTTTTATAAGTGGTTTGAATTGAAAATTAGTTGACTAATCAATGAATTTGTCAATTGAATGGTTAGAGACCTGGTCGGCGCTGCAAAGACTGGCAGTGGAAAGACATTGGCTTTTCTGATCCCAGCCATTGAACTGCTGTATAAACTGAAATTCATGCCACGTAATGGAACGGGTGTTCTTATAATATCTCCAACAAGAGAGTTATCAATGCAAACATTCGGAGTTCTAAAAGAATTAATGAAATATCATAAACAAACTTATGGTTTAATTATGGGTGGAACTAATCGTCAATCAGAAGCACTTAAATTGGTTAAAGGCGTGAATATAATAGTCGCAACTCCTGGAAGACTATTAGATCATTTGCAAAATACAAAACAATTTTTATTCAAAAATCTTCAGTGTCTTATCATTGATGAAGCGGATCGTATTCTAGATATTGGATTCGAAGAAGAAATGAAAGCAATCATAAGACTTTTGCCTCAAAGAAGACAAACAATGCTTTTCAGTGCGACTCTGACTAAAAAAACGGATGATTTGATTAGTTGTGCGCTAAAGAAAGAACCGCTATATATAGGTCTTGAAGAATATAAAGATCAGGCGACTGTCGATGGATTAGAACAAGGATTTGTAATATCAACGAGTGATAAACGATTACTGCTTTTGTTCACATTTTTGAAAAAGAATCGTAAGAAGAAAGTAATGGTTTTCTTCAGTTCTTGTATGTCTGTTAAGTTTCATCACGAATTACTTAATTATATTGATTTACCGGTTATGTGTATTCATGTAAGTTCACAAATGTTCTCACTTTTCCGCTAAATTTAATGTTTATTTAAGTTAATGTTTAATTTTTATTACAGGGAAAGCAAAAGCAAACAAAGCGAACAACAACTTTCTTTCAATTCTGTAATTCAGAGTCTGGTATTTTGCTGTGTACTGATGTGGCAGCGCGTGGTCTTGACATTCCTCAAGTTGATTGGATAGTGCAATACGACCCTCCCGATGATCCAAAGGTATTAATTTAGTGCTGAAGCCTATGTAGAATATGATAACTGTATAAAATACTATTTTTCATAAATCACATAATCTGTCTCTATATCTGAATGAAGGAATACATACATAGAGTCGGTCGTACAGCGCGTGGCGAAGGGGCGCGCGGACACGCTCTGCTTATTCTAAATCCAGAGGAACGCGGATTTTTGCGTTATTTAAAGGAAGCAAAAGTACCGCTTCAAGAATTTGAATTTTCATGGAATAAAGTCTCTAACATTCAGCCCCAGGTATTTATTTAATTTGATTAAAATTACACTTTTCAATGCCGGGAAAGTTCTATTATTAACACACACTCTCTTCTCTCTGCTCTTAATTCATTTAATACGTAAAATATGCGCTCCGATTGCGCAATATTTTCTCTAATTTGATAATATTTTTAAAGTTAATATTTAGAGAACTACTTATATTTATGCCGTAATAATTAAATTTAAATTTAAATTTTGGCAAATGATTCAATGCATTCATGAAGAATCTTATTAAGGAATTTCTTTAAAATTACATTAAACTTTTCATCAAAAGCCAACTTAGACTTCATAAAGTTATGGCATTTCATTAAACCAGAATTGGCTGACAAAATGATTCCTATAATCTATTATATATTTCACACTTTGTTTTTTTCATTTCATTATCCACTAAATACTTGTTAACAATTTGACAAATGTATCGCTAATGTCTTATGTCTTTCAAAAATCTATTACAATCTCCATTCGTTCTTTGTTTCGCGTAAGCTATAAATAGTTTATTCTTTTTTTTAAATCTCAGCTAAACTTTATCTTCCTTTAACTCAATGATAAAATTTGTTTTAACACTTTCTTTTCTTTTATCAAATGATGTCTTCCAATTACTATAATTCTGAAGAAGGCTCAACACAACTTATTTTCTATTGAGTTAAACGAAACTCTTTAGTTATATTTTGCATTCGTTTATTTAATAGAGAGAAGGGATAACTATTTATTTTTTCTTATTTCAAACATTGAAAACTTAATCCCTCTCTGAAGTTATTTTCTCAATCATCAGATTCTTTCTAAAAGCTTATTGTGTTTAAGTTAACATTTTTGTGTTTTTGTTTCTATAAATTTGTGTCTCGACTGGGAATAATTTTCAGAATAAATGAATTGATTTTCATGTCATTAAATTAAATCACTGTTTTGAACATTGAGAATTATGTTTATTACAGTACAAATCCTAAAATAGTTTTGGTCTCGGGGTATGTCTTACTATTTCATGTGTTGTGCAATTGCAGCGCTTCTACTTTTGAGTTGATAGCATTCTTACACTTTCTCTGTGAGCTCTATAGTTAATGTTGTCCAACGTTTTTCTGCTCATCTTATGCTGATATATCTGTTATTTGCGTAACCATTACGCGCACACATCTTAAAATATGACTTTTCTGGTAGTGGAAGCTCTGAGTCTCCGATTATTTATTACATTTGACTTTTTCGCTGTTTTTTCTCTTATTTTTTCTCTTATTTTTGATGTATTAACCGAAATCGGGGTTTAATTTAGACAAATGATGGATGACTGTCAACAGCGTTCAGTGATCGCCAATTGGCGTTCCATAAACTTTGTTGAAATAGTTTCTGTGCCTAATTTGTATCGGCATTAGTTATACTATTACGCAAAATAGAACTTTTGATAGAATAGCTCAAGTCATAAATCATTTATCATTTATTGTGGGCACTTGTCTAAGACTGAGTTGTAGTCCTCGACGTTTGATGCCTCACATTATGCATAACATGTAACTGAAACATGTCAGTCAATCTCAAAGGCAAATGTGATTCCCTGTCTTTTTCTCACTCAAGCTTTCTTTCACATTCATAATCCTCGTACAAACTTTTTCTACTCTTTGCTTATCAACTCATTTTATTTTATATCACTATAACTTCTTGTTTAAGTTCTAAATTTAGGCTCATTTCCTCCATCATCTCATTCCTTCCTTACTTTACTGATGGCTTGATTTTCTTACTTTCAAATTTTTGGCTCCTAAATACCTATCGTAATGTCAATTATGTGTATCTTTCAATGTTTTTTGCGAAATATCTCTTTGAAATCACTTTTTTCTCTGAGCTCTAATGCATGAACAGCTTCAACGCAATGAGTGAGCGCTTTATATTCAACTAAAGCTTATTTTTTACACTTTAATAATTTGATTCAATCACTAAAATTGATTTGATCTTTAAAAAAGAAAACTATTTAATAATTTAATTGATTTTTAAGTTGACCCCAAAGTTCTCCAGTGATGAGATGTTTATGTATGCAGTGTTTGTCAAATTAATAGTTTTGGCAAAAGTTTTTACTTTATATTTTTTCATCGATTGATAAGTCATTTCAATGGATGAGTTATTTATAAGTTAACGTTTTTCGAATGGCTTAACTTTGAGGAACTGCTAAACATTCATTGATTTTTGCTAAGCTTTAGGTTTTTATAAGTTGTGTATCAAAATTGATGAGCATTTAAGTTATATCAGTATAACTTAAAATGAGCCGATGACTGACTTTTAAGTGGTTATTGCTCTAGACCAGTGATCGCCAAGTGGAAACACCACAGACATGAGCATTCTAAATATTTTACAAATTCCTTAACAAATATGTTTAATACAGTAGTTTTCTAGAGATCTCAAAGTCCTAAATAAACAAGTGTCTATTTCAAAGATTTTTTCTTTTTATATTTCAATTCATGCAATAACTTTGTGAACCAATTCTTTATATAAATGTTTTGATGAAATTTGAAATAATTCCAATTGTTGCGTTAAATGAATGTAAACATTGAAATTCAAGTTTTTAGACACCATCGCTTTCAAGACACTAAAGATCTTTTGGTTACCGCAAAGGCGTCTAAAAACTTAATTACAGTGGTTTACAATTGAAATTTTCAAACTGTATTAATTCATGAATAGCACATGAAAAATTAATTTTGAATTTTTTCAATGCAGTTTTTCATTTAATAAATAGCTTACAATACACTTAATTGAATAACCAGCCATTTGAACAATCAATTGAATTTATTTTATGTCTCGCATAGCATTTCATATTCTCCCTCACTTTCATTGAACTATCAAAAAGGAATGCCAACAAAATCATATGTATCTTTGGGAGCCCATAAAATTGTGTACAATTGTCTGGGGTTAACCTCAATAATTCAAAATTAAGTTAAAGATTCACTGATAGACACTTTTCCATTCAGATAAAAATAACTGCAAAATTTAAAACTTGAATTTGATTATCTCGTTGTTTAAAAGCGTTGTCAGATCTAATATACATTTGTAATGAAAATTTGCGGCCCTTAAAGTTAAGTGAGTGAGCGATCGCTGGTCTAGACTTTTAGCTGAGTTATCCTCTGAAATGGTTCGGAGCTCTACACAGCCGTCACTCACAGCAGGACAGGTCATCCGCTGCTTAAGACTTTATTATTGGCATTTAAAGCATTTCTCAATATCACGACATAAATTATTAAAAGTTTTATTTTAAAAGTACTGTCTTATATAAATTTATTTATTATATAATTAACACTTAAAAACATGATGTTTTTTTGTCGAACCGGTTTAAGGCTAGATTTGAGTTCGCAATTATCGGTTCAAATTGATAAAATATCTCATACTGTGCGCTCAAATTGATTTTCTTTCATATCCACTCCAAAAGTTGAATCGGAATTATTTAAGACTTACTAAAATTTGTGCTAAACCTTCCTCTAAATACTTAGTATTCAACTTTTTATGCATTTTTGCGAAGTTCAACGATTCGTATTGAAAAATGTAACATTTGTTTAATTTTAATCTGAAATCTATTTATAAATTGATTCACTTTCAGTAAACCAAACGTTTTGAATTATTATTTCCACAATTGCCAGTTTTTCTGCATAAATATAGTTTCTGTTACTAAAGTACTACTGAAGTGATTTTGAAGTGCTAAATAATTCTTGAATGAAACTGAAGATTATAGTAAACTAATAAATAATTAGCGATACGAATCTAAAATTTGGTCACACATTTATTAAGCCGCAAAAATTGTGTGAATAGAATATTATAGTATTATAGTTACCATATGTTTCAGGCATTCATAGCCACAATCTTTTTGCGAATGCTTTTCATCATCAATACTCTTATAGTAATATTTTTTGATAAAATTATTTATTACCACACAATAAGCTTAGAGATTATAACTTATAGATGAAAAATGATAATTTATTTGGATATAATCCCGGAATATTTAATGAATATATGCATCTTTGTCATAGTTAGACCATTAACTCTAACGTGTAATTTATGTGATAAGTCTCTTATAAGTTGGTTCACTAACTGAAAGCTTCCAAAATTTTTGTCTCTTACATGAATATTGTATCCATTTATACAACATTCACAAATATTTATTGCTTAAGATGGCTTTATTGCATATAATTTATTAGGCAAGTTGCGAGTGTCGAGTATCACATGTATAAGTGGCACACTTTGAGTGCTCGACTCCATAAATTCATTGGAATCTAAATTAGTTTTGAGATACAGTTATTTTATTACTTTTCACTTCTTAGATAAATATTATATCTTGAATACATATTTTCTTTTCATATAATTGTTAGACAACATTGATATTGCACTTTAATTGGTTTATCACATTTCTTACTCTAAATTTATCAATCATTTTAACAAATACTAAAAGTATTGCATTTCATACTCTTTTTGGCTCAATCAGTGCACCTGTTTTTCTATCTTAAATACTTTTAATGAACGAGTTGTACAAATCATTAATAATCAATGATTAATCTTCAACGGAATCATTTTATCAATATTTGAGTAACGAATGTGTTTTATTTTGAGTCTCAACATTATCATTATTTATTTATTTATAGCATTTTTTTTAAGGAGAGTCAGGAGAAGTTATTCGCATTTTTTATAGATTGTTATACATTTGTGCTCTACTTTGATAAGTGTCTCCCTTAAAGACTAAAAACGAAGCCGTAGTCAAGCAATACATAACTTCAAACAACTCGTGAGCAAGTTATATAATGATAAAGAGTTGACTCAATTTTTGATTAAAATATAAATGGCGCTATTTTTACTGCATTTTTTGTTATCAATATTGTATTAATTTTCTATCAAAATAACAGAACTTATTTGTTAATAAAAACAAATTGAGTCAACCTCTGACATGAGGGATGGCCAAGGTCGATCGGCTCAGGGGGTATTTTCAAATTTTTAGGTGAGATTTAGCAAAATTTAAGGGGGTTTTAGCAAAATTTACAAAATATCGCCGACTAAGGGGGTATTTTTGGCTATACCTCCCTTTAGCCATCCCTGCCCTGACATGTATTATGAAATGTCGTAATTTAGTGCTTAACTACTGCTTAGTTTTTGGTTGTTAAAGAGACGCTTACTGCAAGTGTATTCTCTGCTGTTATCTTTTTCTCTTTAGCTCAAATCCTTAAAGTATTGGATTCATTTTCTTCTTACAAACCCTATCTATAATTTCTTGATGAATATTTATTTATTATTCTCAATGTTTATGTTTATATTTAATTGTAATTTACAATGTTTTATTTTTTTATCAATTGAATATGCGTTTCAAACTTATCCAAATAATGCTAGAACTTGTAAACATACACTATTTTAATAATTATTGTTTCGTCTTATCAAACAACTGTTTGAAATTTTCATTTTCATAAGGTTTTAATGAGCAGTGAAGAGCATAAGTTCCTATTTATGTTTGAGCTTCAAGTTCTATATACTAATAATACTGTATGTGTAAGCACAAAATTAAAAGGCTTGAGCTTATCAGCAATTCTTCGATCTTTAGATAGAGCTCATCAGCTTATGTAAGCATGAGATAAAATTAGATTTCATTTTAAAATCCCCTGAGATATCAAACAATCATTTGAATTTCCGTAAACTTGAGTTTTTCAATTCAATTCATACAGAAATACAAACTAGAGTTTAATTATTGATACACTTTTATATTCAATGACTTCAAGCTATATAAATGACCGAAAACTTAAATCCTAAAATCATATGGGATTTGATAAAGTTTTAGTAATGAATTGATAAATTTGACGTTTAGAAAAAACATTATTTCAATTGTGGGATAAAAGCTAAAAAATTGCTTTGAAATTCTCAATTTATAGGTCTACAAAAATCAATACTTACAAAAAGTATTTTAGGATTCAATATCTTAGAAAGTCTTTGAATTTGTCAGTACTTCTCAATCATTGAAGAATATGATCTTTACAAATATGTCATGCCTTTAATTAGAAAATCAAAGCTTGAATAACAATATAATTGGCTACCATTTCATAAATTCTTTATTGTCTTTATATTTTCGGTAAAAAGTTATATTCATTTTGTAAACAACGTTTGGAAGTGATAATAAAGAGAGTTTCAAACAAACGTAGTTACGATTATATGAATGAGTGGATGACAGATAATACTAATTCTTACAGCACTCAAGTAATGGTTTTAAAGTTTGCTTATAATTGGATTCCAATCATTATTCAATTCATTACTTTCTGTAATTGAAACTTATTCTCAATTCAATTATATGGATAGAGTATGAGTTGAGCTAATGATTGAAAAATAAATCCAAAAAACAAGTGAAGTTAGTATTATCTGCCACTCATTCATGTTGACTTCCATGAACTACTGTTTCGATTCACTTTTCATCGCATTGTGAAATGTTTTGTTAGTGGTGTCTAGAAAATGATGTCTATGTGATGACTGTTCTCTCACTCTTTATATTTTGTGAGCTATTAATGAAGTTCTAATGTTTTTCTTTTGCATTTGATTTTCAGCTCGAAAAGTTGATATCAAAGAATTACTTTTTGAATTTGTCTGCAAAGGAAGCGTATAAAGCATTCGTTCGCGCATACGATTCTCACTCATTGAAGCATATTTTCGACGTAAACAATCTTGATTTAGTATCAGTGGCCAAATCGTTTGGGTTCAGTGTTCCGCCATTTGTTGATTTGCGTGAGTTTTTACTTAAATTTAGTTACAAACAAATTGGATTCGAATATTTGAAGCAAAGCTCAAAACGATTCAATTAGTGAAAAATGTCTGTTTTTTTAATTAATCTTTTTATCTCTTGAATAGCTGTTACGGGAGCGAAGAGTGCGTCCAAAATGTACAGAAAGCCTGGAAGAAGTGGAAACTATTCATTTCCATCAGTTGGTAGTCAGAAAAAAGCTCGAAAATCTGTCATTTATAAAGCAATTCCAATCAATAAAGATAAGCGACAGTTTGTGAGGTGAAAAATACGGATCATTATTGGGAAAAATTTAAATACGAAAACATATAACACACTCTATTCGGCATTTTGCCAAATATATGGTTTCTAATGATGTTATTAAACTCATTAAACTTAAATAAAAGTAATATCTTTGAAAGAAAAAAATGTTGGGCTTAAACCCAAAAAATAAACAAAAATATTCAGTGTCTGATTACCTAAAATTTATTCAGAGAAAAACAAAATTGATTCTATGTGTGAACTGTAAGCGCGTTGTGTAGTTTTTATCTATCGTTATGTACAAGAAGTATATATAATTTTTTTGGCTCCAGCCAAATACAGGTTACTTCACGTCCCGTAAGTCATACAATTAGTGCCAAAATTATACTTAATAAAAGTCATTGTTCTTGCGCTACATCTTCATGCCCTTCCCCCGCATCTCTCTTACTCTGACCTTTTCTTCACTCCCAAGTGAAGGCTCTTATTTCATATTAGGGCTAAAGTCATCTCTAGGAAAAGCTAATCGTTATTTAGGATTGAATTTTGAGGAAAAATTCAAATCCAATTCCACAAAAGGAAAAGGGGTTTACCGAATACATTTGCGGTCTTATAAATGAAGTTTTCTTTATGCAATAACTTGTGGTTAACTTTATTTATAGTTTATTGTATGTGAATTTATTAAAGTAAGTTTGTTATAAGAGTCGGAAAAGCCTAATAATACTACGTTTCGTTGTCATGAATCTTAGTTTTGTTGCTTTCGAAAGATGAAGTTTTTTTAGTTGAAAAAGTAAAATATAAGTCAAACAGTAGGCGTGATGTGATGGGACTCTAAATGTTTTATAACTGACGAACTCTTACATCCTGTAGTACAACACTTATTGAATTATGTTCTCTACTATTCTTATTGCAGTTTTCGGGGCATATGTTGTGCTTCCGCTTACAACTGAAGATCAACTACAAAATACATGTATTTGAATCAAATGTTATACATCAAAATTCTGAGCTCATGTTTTGTTATTCACATTCTCCCTCTCGAGGACTTAAACATTGTTGAATAACTTTCATTATTTTGGGAACATATTTATCTAATCACTCATGAAAATTCTTTGAAAATATTTATATAACTATTGTTGAAATTGAGATTACGATTGAATTATTCTATACTACTTTCACTTGAATTTTGAAACCAATTTCAATTCAGTAAATGCATTATTGAGATCAAGTTCTTGCTAAACGGGTATCATTAGAGAAGATATTTCAAAATGATATTTTGCAAAAAATTTATTTCGAAACGAATTTCAACTCTTTAATAAGTAAAAGATTTTATTTGAAATTAATTATAGGCCGAAGCTTTTCTATTTAGCCGTTGGACTTAACATGGTTAAGATTTAGAATTAATTAATTTTTTATCTCAATTAAAATTGAATATCGTTTCTGACGAATTTAATGCGAGTTACACTCAATTGAAACCCACATGAACTTTGCTTTTCCCAACCTATAAAACAATATTTTCAATAGAACTAGTCTGAAAATAGTAGTTGGTTTTGAGATACAAGTATTTATTATTTGATTTGACTTTTTCCGTGTTATTAGAGTGTTTCAAAGTTCGTTAATTTGTCGTTAATCACGTTGAATATTATAGTTACTAAATTTAAGTGAAGGTTGTTTTGAGACTCTAGTTAAATGGTATTGACAATTTATTATACAAATGTCACAATCTTATTTACTTCAGTCAAAATGATTAATTTGCTTTCAATTATTTTGAGATAGGCAATTTTTGTTATCTTGTTTGCCTTAACTTTTTAAAAACGCAACTATTCAAACCTTAATTCAAATTTTAGCTTTAGTTTCTTTGAGGTTTTTATTTCATTTAAATTCTAGAGAAGCTTTACATGCATTTGAAATTGTTTTGAATATTTGAATCTTGAAAAATATCTAATCATAAATCCTATTTTGATTCAATAGCATTACATTCTCAAACCTCTATCTGAAAAAGTTATGGAATATTCCAATAACAAGTATTAGAATCATATCATAACTCAAACAATTAGGTTTTGAAAGCACTCATTATTAGAAATCAAGTTCACATTTAGGCTCCGCTATCAGTTATAATGACTAAGCGCTACCGTGCGCTCAATCTAACCATTAAAATATTTTCCCAAACATAATCTTCACAAAACTTTCGCAATTTTTTTATTCTCCTAAAATGGTTATCTCATTGAATGAGTTAATCAATTACTTTGATAACAAAATATCCAAAAGTTATTAAAAAAATCCATTAACTAGTCTTTCCCTTATAGAGTGAATGATTTTGTGTCAAATTTTGATTTTAATTTAACGTCAAACGCATACTGACTGCAGAGCTTCACAAAGCATTTTTGAGTTGTGAAAGAATTTTTAAAATTTTCTCGTATGAAAAGTTTTTGAACATAAAGTTGAGCAATACTTTCTGTTGATATGCTTCACCTAAAGATAATATTAAAGAGATGTTTTGTTAGCGATGTTTTCTTTTTTTATGATGAGACCTATTTCCGTCACTGCCAACTCGCAATTTCTTATACTTTCTCATCAAAGAGTCTCTTCCCACCTGTCATACTATATCAAGCGAATCATTTGCCGTGTATTTAATAGCTTATACATCGCACACAGACTAGAATTTCAATCACTTCACTAACTCATTACAGAAATTTGACTATAAATTTAGGCACAAGTAGTCCATAATGTGCCATATAATTAATCTTATTTTCTGTTATATAGACAGTAGAGTAGAGTTTTGTTCCGATGCACTTATTCTTACCTCACTCTCAGCCCACGCTTTGAGAAATATCATTCTTTTTTACGTCAACTCAAAACTTATTCTGATATAACAGAGATATCTAACACCTGTGGATAATTATTCTTCAAAATCAAACATTTTTCATAAATTTGGCTCTGGTTTTGCCTAATGTACAAATATTTTCTGTTCATGACACAAGAAGTCGTCTTTGAGCAGTTTTCCGATTAATTAATGGTCATTTTTCTGTCAAAAAGTATTCACGTTTGTATTTATGTTCGTCTACTTTTGTTATTATCTTCCAATTGAAGGAAATGTACGCAACTTTATTGGCGACGCTCATAGTTTAGAGGGCTTGGGGTTTAATACAACCTACTCTTGATTGAAATCTATACAAAAATAAATATGTAAACATCACTAATTTGAATAATATTCATCGTGAAACATGACTTATTGAATTTATTAGCCGTTTGCCAAACTATCCTAATTTATTCGCGGTTTAATTTCACACTTATTTTTTGATTAGAATCTCAGAGATAGGATTTTCTGCCCAATAACTATACAGAAGGTATACATTAGAGTTAATCATATGAGAGTAGATTGTAATGAGTGATTGCAAGTATTGCAACTTAAGTTTTGGACGTAGGCGAGGGTTAGAACTTAATTCTTTTTTAAATGAAAGGAAACTTCGCCCTACTTTGTGGCACATTTTTGATTATTTTTCTATTAGCTTTAACTTAATAATTGGCCTCAGGATATAATCCGCATAAATGCTTACAAATATTTTTTATTAGTCGAAGTGACTTATTATTTTGTTTTCAACTATCATTATTATTATTCCATTATAGCTCACATGTGATGAAGATTACTATTTTTGGCTGAACACCAAATTCTTCTTTAAACCCGACAAAATGGGACCCAACCAAAAGCCATTGAGTGCATGCTTAATAAATCTACAAATGTAACAGTATTAGCAATCCATCAAATAAATGCCAACAATAACTAACTTCTCTTCTCAATGAAAAAATTTGCGTTTGAAGTTTGCAAAAAAACTTTTTAAAAAGTATTTCATGAATTTGTTGGATCCATATTTGATTCAAAATTACTTGAGCGCTAACCAGCATTTTTAGATCTATTATCCAAAATTTGACTGGCATTTCAGCGTTCACTCAAATCTGCTAATAATTCTTTTGAATACTCCTCTTTTAATTTACAATTGAAATTTTCAAATGCTTTTAATCTCTTATTCATTATTGAAGACAGAATCTGTTGAGCACATATTGCATGTTCTTATTAATGCTATTCTTATGCTCTTAAATTATATAATAATCCGATTGTAAGATTCAGTGTCTTTGACTGTGATAGCCATGACTGCCAAATGAGAGATTGAATGCCTTCAAATACTTATGCAAACAGATTACTGTTTTTTATACTAACCATTAGATGGTTTTCATCTCTTAAACTCATTCAACTCATTGCTTTGACACACAATCTATTATTTTGAAAATAAATTTTCATCCTTTCATAAATTTAAATCAATTTTGATGCTAACAAACCATCATTTACTCAAATAAATGACTGTAGAAGTCTTTTTTTAAGTTGTGAGTAAATTGTAGTATAAGCTCATTATGCATTCGCTTGAGCTTGAGCCCAATTAGCTTAGCCCAGCTCAAACTGCTCTACACTAATTGATGATAATTTGTATGGAAAGCTTTTTATATTATTAGCCAAATACATGATTGGTATCACTTTATTTTGTTGCGATGGTTCTCACACTCCACCCTTAGAGCGCTTTATATTTAGGTCTTAAATAAGCGGCGATTTTGGTCAAGGGTGGAGTTAGATCGACAGTAAGTATTAGCTTTAACTTATATCGACAACAGGAATCAATTCACTCATGTTTTTTGAGAGTCACAAATGTTCGGAAAATTATATTTCGTTTACTTTATTATTATGATTAACAAGTTTTAATATCGAATTACTATAATATTTTCACCGTTTTCAGTGGTAGCACATATTTAAATGTGTGATAGCGTGCCATAGATGTGAACCGCATATCTTTCATATCTATATATTTTCAAGAGTTGCCATTTAAATACTACTATCCAGTAATGCTGTAGATCTAAGTTTCCCGAATTGAGTAGACTTTGATTGCAGCTGACTATAGGATTTTCATGTTTACCCATTAATACACGTTATAAACTTGACTAAATTGTTGAAATTGGTTGAAAACTTCCTCGGGTACTAAATCTATTTACTCGTATAACTATCGGAAATATATAAGAAAATCAAATCAGGCGATGCTATATATGACCTCTTGAAAGAGCTTTCAGATATATTTATTAGAAGCAGATGGACTAAAGAGATATATTGTTGACTATAATTTAGCTATAATTATCTGGTTTTAAATTCTTGATGAGCAATAGCTATATTTAACATAAGTGTCTGCTGTCAAACATTAAATTTTCTTTTACTACAGACTATAAAATCTTAAGAAAAGTGTTGTTGTCTCGAATATCTTTTTTTAATATGAATCATAAGAGACAATATTTCATACTTGGAATTCTTGAAAAGGTTTCTCTTTATTGTTTATTACTTCTGTCGAACATATTGGACATGATTATCTTTTCTTAACGAAGAATAAGAAATTGAGGCAACTTTTGGAACAACTAAGTCTATGAACACATACACACTTACACTCACAACTCACTCATTCGCACACAATTTTTGACAAAATTAGGCCTAAAGGACACCAAAGAACGCAAGAAGTGGGAAAGTTTGGAGAATTGCCGAAAACAACTTTCCACATGAAAAGATCATTTATAACCTTTTGAAAAGACAAACTCTGCTTTGAAGCAAAGCAACAACAGCACAGCATAAACCTCAACAGTGATGCAGATTTAGAGTTTGCTGTCTATCTTCTCTATCTTAATCCGCTAAAACTCGTTAAAATGAGCTAAAAAAAAGATTTCATTTAGAGCTAATATCATATAATTGTAAAAATCAGAAGTCAACTCAAACTTATCTAAACTAATGATTATACAGAATGTATACTTATGTAATTTGCATTCATTTCAGACATTGATTGATAAGAAAAATCAAACTCACGATTTATTACAAGCAGAGCACAGGTCTATTCGATTCAATTCGCATAACAATTATTAAATCAGTAAAACTTTAATGCAGTTTAAGAGCTTTGCTTCTGTTGAATGAGTTTTACTCGTGCTATAAATTGGATAAAACATGAAGAATCAGATAAATTGAAAGTTAATAAACTAATTAAATTTGATCTGATAATCATAAAAAAGTGCAAACATATTGTCTTATTATAATTGACAATCATTTTAACATTACTGACTTCTGAGGGAGACGTTAAGACCGGAAGACAGAATCCTTTCATTCTAAGGAATGTGTATTTCATTTATTATACTCTCAGATAATGTCATTTCTATTTAAATACTTGCCAACTAAAGCATATAAAAGTAAGATTTGAGATCATTTGAAACTTTTATTAAAGTGAACTTTAAATATAAGATGAGAATCTTTGAGTTGAGTCTATCATTGACTGTTGATAAGATCTCGCTTAGAAATGACCTTTTCTTTGACAAATCTTTGCGTTCATCTGATTTAAATTGATTGAACTATTGATAATAAAGTGAAAAGTTTTATGAAAGACCAGTCAAACAATGACATAAGAGTTTTGAAAAGTAAATACGAATGATATGCGAGAATAAACAAACATAATATGCTGTTTCTGTACCTGTTGTGCACTTAATTGTTGAATAAATGATATGCAAACTAACAATTTCTTATTACAAGAGGTCATAAAAGTGAAAAGTTTTACCATTTGAGTCACACCATAACAAGAAACTCCTCTTTTCAGATTAGAAGATAGTATGATATGATATAAAGTTAAAGTTTATTTTGAAGAATATCGCATATTATTATACCTGTAGTTAAACAGCTATAAAAAGTTTCACTGTAAGAGTCTATGAGAGTCTATTCAGTCATTCCTGTATGAGATCACTAACACTTCAATAACTAATATATAAAGAATCGCTAATTTTTCTGACCTCTTATGTAAATATAGTTCTCATTCATTAAATTTAGTAATAAGTTATTAATTTTCTACTATTTATTAAAGCTCTTAAAAAAAGTTCTCAAGTTCTCAACTGACGAACTTTATTGTGCTTCAGGTTTGGCTTCACTGCAAAACATGTGCAAAAGAATAAATCGAGAGAAGAGAGAGAAACAGCTATTAATCGTGTGCTCTGACGTCACAGTAAAGCAGAGCTGACTCTTAGCGACCGAAACGCCAAAAACTCGAATCTGTGTTCCCCTAAAAAAACCTAAACCTTAAAGTGTTTGCATTGAGAGAGAAGTAGTGTTTGAGCGTTTGGTCTTCTCTTCATTTCATTTATTTGTGGCAAATGTTGTCTGAACTCTGATCACAATCTCAACAGAGATTTGAAACATTTCTATTAATTTTGTTGTTATTTTTTACTATATTTTGATTATATATTAATTATTACAACAAATATATTATAAGACATCTGAAGACTTGGTCTTAAATTATTAGAAATAATATATATTTAATATAATTGAAAGACAATAATTGACTTGAAATTGAATTGAAAAATGGGTGAAAACAGCAACTCTTCCACCAATAATTCCTCTAATAATAACATTTCAATGCAATCAACGGCTGATTATTTGGCACAACTTCTTAAGGATAGAAAACAATTGTCTGCCTTTCCCAACGTTTTCCTTCACATCGAAAGACTTCTTGACGAAGGTTTGTATTCATATTCATTCAAATTTTTCTTTTATTCATTTTATTTCTTATGGTTAGTAATCAGTTGTTTATAAACATTTTATTCATTGTGTCTTCACTTTAATTATATTTTCATAATTAATCCAAATCTAATCATAGGAAGAGTTGTCATCAGTTGAGTCAACGATTTTCTCTGATTTTGTTTTCAGTTTTTAACTGCATTTTAAGATATTTTTCATTCAATATTCAATGACTTGTTTTTGTTTAGTTTGAAAATTGATGAGAAAAACAAATAATAGTTTAAATGTCAAAAGATGGCCATTCAATGGATCGGTGTTTGATTGCATTTCTCGTTATATTTCTATTGAAAGTCAAACTTTTGTTATGATTTTTATTCTGATCTTAAATTGGATGTAATTTTGGCGTTAAATTTGATTTTTGAGGAATTGTTGAATAATAAGCAATTTTGAAGAAGATATTACATGATTATTTCTATATTTAAATTGTTATTGAAATCAGTTGTTTGCAAGTGAGTGAAGGCGGGTCTTGAGGTGACCCCAACTCGATATCAACTTAATAGTCAATATTCCTCTGCTGTTCGCCCACAGCATTGATGAAGTCTTAGAGCCCATGTTATGCAGTTATAGTGTATGCCTTCCAGTGATTCTGGTTTTTGAGCAACATTTGCAACACATATACTCTCCTGTATTAGTGATGTTCCCCTTTTTCCAAATTGTTTCTCTCTCTCATTCATTTTCTCACTCCTCGTCTTTTTTTACTCATTTTTTTATATCCAACACTTGTACACAAATCTGTGCATTGAAGTGATAATTATTTGATAACTAATAACTTTATACAACTGATGATTACTTCATTGGTTTGTTTGCATTAGAAATGATATCATATATAAAAATAATTCGGAAGCGATTTATTTAAGATACAAATAATAGGCAAATATTGTTCAGCTGATAATTTTGTGTTATTGTTACCAATAATCTGAAAGCACTTGATTATAATGAATGCATGCGTTGGTGGCCGACAGACAACTTACCCAAACCTTATCCTTGTCTTTCTCCTACATTTGAATCAAATTTAATTCACTCTATTTTGGAAACGACTTGTTTTTGAACCAGATTTACATAATTGAAGGAAAAACCTTTTAAATTATGGAATTGTTTTTTGGAAACAAAACTCACCCCAAAATGTGACAATTGAAAGGGCTTTTAAATGATTTTTATTAAATGATTTCTGTATTATAGGTTAATATGAAACAAATGTTTAATATGTAACGTAAGAACCGCTAAAGCGCTGATGCGATGAAACTCACTTTTGCCACACTTAAAAACTAACTTTTATTGAATTTGTGTTCGCATGACTGCAAACAGTGTGAATATCGCGGACATGCTTAAAGTCCTTGTTTTAATGTCATTGTTTTCTGGTCTAATGCAGTCGTAACGCTAGTTAAGAATTGGTGGTCACACCCACTCCTTAGAAACTAATTTCTTAAATAGAATATCATTTAGTTGTGGTTTTACTTAAATTACATTTTCGAGCTGTGATTGTGATGATTGTTTTGATGCTTCCTTTTGACAATTTGTGTCGCACTAAAGGTTTAATAACTTATAACATGTTTTTCAAATTTAATTATGTATGTATTGATGAATTGCTGTTTCATTTTGTTTGTATAACTGATCCCTTGTTTCTTAGCGATCACTTCCTCTTCGATTTAATAATTTTTAAACACCGTATGAATACAAGTCTTCAATCTTCTCATGTCCTAAACTTTTTAGGTTTCATAATATGGTTTTAGTTTTCAAAAAGAAACCCATAAAATGCACTTCTCTTTATGTCTTTATTCTTTTCATCAAATGTTTTGATATTCTTTTGATATATTTATTGTTTGTAAAATAAATCTTATTTAATTAGGGATACAAATAAATGATGAGTTTATATAATTCAAACCCTTCAGATTCAATCCATAGACTACACTCTTATGTCTAACCTATACAATAGTGATGAACATGAGCTCAGTTTGCATGAGCTTTAGCTTGAGCTTATGGTGAGAAAAATATTAGACTTTGACTGAAAACTTTGTGAGAAATTTTAGTGAGTCTCCCATTTTATGAAAAGTGTGCGAATACTTCGCATATTTATGCTTCTGGTTCTATATAAGAAGGCAAACACAAGTTCACAACTGCTAACTTCAGCTCAAACTTAGCTTATGTTCTTCACTACTATAGAAAGATAAGTTTTATTTATGAGAATCACTTAATCCCATTGATTGACAGTTTTAACTGAAGTGTGCGTTTGGATTAGAGGACATTTACATCATCTGATTAAAAATGTGTTTTCAATAGTAGTTACACTCGAAGGCACTTACTTTTTATAATGCATTTCTGATTACATTCTTAGCAAAGATTTTCTTATATAGAAAGAATTACAAGAGAAAACATTTGATATCAAAAAAGGCAATTGTAGACAAATCTCTGTTGACATAAAGCACTCGTAAAGTAGATTATTTCCATTCATGTGTTTTTCTTTATATGACATCAATTGCTTTTACTTTAAGATTCAATAGAAGCCAATTCAGGCAATTTTGTTCTGATTTTATTTTTTAAAAACTTAACTGTAAACAAAGTTTTATTTGAATAATTGATTTAAGTGAAGACCGAATAGGAAATGGTTTTGTATTATTTTTGGCTTTTGTTATGCATTTTGATTTTTAGTTGAATCATAGATGAAAACTTGTTTGCAATTCACTCATTCGTTACATAATTGTAATCTCAATTAATAAGTACTACTTATTGTCAATTGACTGCAATCATGCAATCCTTTAAAGCACTTACTATTGTGTTATTCAACAAAAATTCATGTGAAAATTAATAAGTCAAAAGTTGAAGCTATCAATAGTAACTAATTTGCATTATTTCTTCTTTTTCACGAATATTCTTAGCTTTAAATTTTTTTTTTATAATTTAAGCTGTATTTTTATCTTATTTTCTGTAATTTTATCTTATTATTTGTTGTTTGTAGTAATAATTTTTACTTTTATTAACAGAAATAAATAAAGTTCGCGGAAATTTATTTCAAATAAACGGTGTTGAGAAAAAACCTCTGACTCTTCCTGAAGCTGATGGTCCAGCCGTCTCACGACAGGAGAAAGTTTACGTTCCCGTTGAAGAACATCCAGAAGTGAGTATCAGATCATAAAATTTGATCGAATTCGAGTAGATTCTGAGTGAGTATTTAAACTGTAAAATTTTAACTTTTCAATTGTAGTATAATTTTGTGGGAAGAATTCTAGGCCCTAGAGGTATGACAGCTAAACAACTGGAACAGGAGACTGGATGTAAAATAATGGTTAGAGGACGCGGTTCGATGAGAGACAAGAAAAAGGTAATTCATTTTATTCTATTAATGCTTTATTATACAATTTCCTTTAAATCATTTGCTCATAACTTCTATTTATTGACTTTATTGCAACTTTTTGTGAAGGATTAATATTTAGTACTTTGTGTACTATTAAACCAATTTGTAAGTCTAGTAACAAAATTGAATTCTTTATGAATATGGCAAATAAGTTATTTAAAACATAAATCTCAAAAGTTAAAGAGTTTATTATCTTTAGGAAGAGGCAAATCGAGGTAAACCGAATTGGGAACACCTGAATGACAAATTACATGTACTCATCACTGTCGAAGACAGCAATAATAGAGCGAACGTCAAAATTCAAAGAGCTGTCGATGAAATCAGGAAACTTTTAATACCAATAGTAAGGAAATAGCTATATTTTTGATGTTATTCTTGGAGATGATTTGTATTTTTAACTCTTTTCCATTTTCTCATTAGACTGATGGAGAGGATGAGCTCAAAAAACGACAACTCATGGAATTGGCTATAATTAATGGAACTTATCGTGACAGTAGTCAAAGAAATAGTAAGTTTGAAAGAAAATTAATTAATAAATGGATTTGTATTAACAATTGTTCTTCTAATAGTTGAACACTGTATGCAATTAGGTATTGATGCGGAACAGTTTCACAAATTGACTCCAATACCAATGTCACTGACGACGCCACTAAGACATCACTCAACACCAATTGGTGCTCCACTTATTATAAGTTCGCGACATTTTTCAGTGCCAACGAGTTTAGGCAGTCAATTGATGAATGGTAGCTCAGGTCCACCACCATTGATATCCCCGGGTGACGCCCAACTTCTTTATGCGCCCTATGATTTCCAAACACATTACGCTGCGCTCACATCTCCGTCAGGTCTATTGGCCGAATACCCGACAACACACGCTGGAACTGCTGTTATAGATTCGCTCACATCAACGGGTGGGTTATTTGGGAGATAAAAACCAATTTTCTAGAAATCAATTTAAATTGTGTCAAAGCTATCATATTATTCAAGAGTCTCTTATGAAGTGTTACTTATGCTAATCTGTGATAAATGTTGAAATTTTTATTTTTACGCATTCATAAGTTCTCTTGAATCCAATGATGGTCTCAAAGCTTAATTTGTTTGATTTTTTTTGAGAGTACTGCCAATAATTGTTTTATAAGTTGAAACCCCGGTCCTTAATTGGCGCTTAAAACCCATGTTTCGATGCATTCTCTATGAAAGGGTCCATTCACTGGTCTATTACAAGTCTATAACTAAATAGTTTAGCTTTATTTGAGAACTTCAAGTAATTATTAGACCGTTCAATGTTTTTAATTCGATTCTAAATCACTTGAATTATTGTTTTTAGTTTATTCGTTTTAATTTATTTAAGGATAAGAGAGATATCAGATTATTATAACTTAATTATGATTATGAATTAATTATATAAGTTTTAGTTAAAATATTGATGAATTGAGTTAAATATAATTTGTATCTAAAATTGGGACCAACGATAAAAGTGCCAAAACTTTATTTTTAGTCACCACTCTCTCAAGCATTATTGCAGTACTCTTTCAAATGGCAGCTATTGATTGATTATCTTTATATTTAACTCAAGTTGAAAATTTTGAAATTGTTTTAAACTTATTATAATTATTGCTTAAGTTATTGTGAAAAATTGCTTTTATATATATATTATACATATTTATTATATCTTAAGTCAAGTCATTAAATATTTACAGCGAAATAAGTTCCGAACACCAAATCTATATTTTATTGGTTAATAGAGAAAACAAATGAGAATTTATTAGAATTGAATCAATGAATTAAGTTATTAAAGATTTTAAATTATTGGTGGATCGGAATTTATTTTGGAATTTTAATTTAAAGAAATTAAGATAAAGTATATTTGATTATTTAGTTGATAATGTCTATAAATGATGTCTTATTGCAATAGTACTAATGCTTTTAATTATTCTTTACTAATTGACCTCAACCTCTTCCCAACTGCAATATGCAGGTACTGCTGGTAAGGATAAGAGACAGCGTACCGCCACCACTAACCGATACCTGCCGTATGATACGGTCGCAACACAAAGGCCCGCGTCTTAGAAGCCCTTCTCTTTTTACTCGATTTATATCTCCTCTGATTAATCACAAGGTTAGTAATCAATATCAACCCCAACAACACTTACCACTTTCCCTAATTATATTTGTTTCACTTTTTTTCAAAGCTTATTTGCTTTTTGTTTCTTTCTATTATCTTTTGTTTGTATAATAATATAAAACAATAATTTCACTAAATTTTCATGACATTATGCTGGCAGTCGTCCATGCAATTATGCAAATGTAAGGCTTATTAAGTAATTATAAGACTTGCTCACATCTTAAGTGAGAAGATGTCAAACTAATTAACTTGAGATTAATTATACTTAAGAATAATTGACATATTTTGAACTGAATGGTCATATATTATGAATTGTTGTAATATTTCTTCACAAACACATGTATAGAAATGAAGTTTTGTATAAATTGTTTATTGTTTTTTAAAGTGTACCTCATTATTGATATTAAGAATTGACTGCTCGCTCATATATTTCAATTTGTAAGAGATCTCAATTTGATATTTTTGTATTTGTAAAAGATTTTCTTTGAAATGTATAAATCACTCAATAATTTTTGCAAAATCAGTCAATAGTCTATTATTAACTGGTATTTACAACAATTTGCTCTTATGTTTGTTAGCTTTGTTTTTACAAGTGTTGCATTTCTTTTTTGGAAAAATTGTAATTTTTGTTTTGTTTTATGTCTTATTGTAAATTAAATTTTAAGCAAAAAAGTCTCATTTATCAAACATGACTGCCAGCCATCAATTCGATAGTCACATATTCATCGAATTTGTTTTATTAATTGTTAATTTATTTGATTTGCTTATAACTCGACTGCTTTACTATTATTTCTTATCTATCACTTAACTGTCATATTTGAAAACTAAAAAACTTATACTTTTAAACAAATATTTAAAACAAATGACTAACGTTTTTATTGTCTTTTCTCTTTTATATTGACATCTGCCTAACAATAACAGCCAACTCTACATTTATGACAACCTCTCCAACCATGAGAGCTGAGACTGTGACTGCTACTAACCCTTCACTGGCGTCGGCCATCAATTCTTCACCTGTTGTATTATTATTACTTCCACTAATGGCTAAAACTCACAACTCTATTATACAGTGCTATTGGAAAAGAGATTTGTCTCAAATTGGAGTCAATATTAACCGAGTTTCACAACTCACACAATTACATATTACTATAGCATGTCTGTCACACTTTACTAATTGCCAAACCATCCAAAACAATACTTTCAAAGCCCATAATATACAGTATTTAAATAGTTTGGTTATCAGCATAAAAATACTCAAACTGCTGATCACTAAAGGGTTACCACAATCTCGGTCTTAGCGAACAAAAAAACATTTTTTCTAAATTACTGTTCGCTTTGTTTTAATTTTTGCGTTTGAAATAATGGCCAAAATTATGTAATATATTTGCCAAACAATATTTTGTGCAGCTCTGGTGCAGCTCAGGTGCAGCTCAGGACCTATTTATGAGATACGTTTCAGCTTAATATTCATCACAAGTGCCTTCACTTAGAAATTGATTTCACAATTTGGTACTTAATATATAATTAAACCGACAAAAAAGTAACTTATTATCTGCCGTACAATATATAATATATTAGTGAAAATTTGTTGTGATTATTAGACTTCAAACTTATTTAGATAATTGAAATGATCTGAAACGCTTTCTCGTCCATTCAGTGCCTTAAAGTTTTTGACAAGATTTCTTGTTTATTATTTTCTAAAACCTTTAATTGGTTCGTGAATTATGAAGTTTTTCTGGTTTATCGATTGAAAAGTTCAGTAATGGACAAAAGGCAGCCATAATATTATTATTTTGAATCTCGTGTTGTGATGTCCTTTAGTTTAGAGTTTATTTTTAAGTTTATAATTACATAATTCTAGTTTAGAAGCTGTCCATAATATATAATCATTTTGTCATTGAGTTGCAGCGATTGATACTTAAAATGACAACAAATCAAAAGATGCACAACACTTACAAATACAATTCAATACATATTTACACTTAACTTTCGATAGAATGAATATATGATTCATATTAATCATGACCTTATAATTTATTTGCAATATTTACTACAAATCACATTTGAAAAGGTGTACAATTTTGTTGAGCTATTTTTGATTCATTTTATCGAAAGTTGATTTGTTTTATGAAATGATCTTTTTCTCAAAGTGCCAATAATTTAAACAAACATTTAAGTTATAAATGAATATTTATATGATATATACAAACACTGTGTAATACCAATTAATCACAGATGAGATGGAATCGAAACGCGTGCCATATAATCACATATTGATAGGGATGTGCTTTATATACCTTATGAGAAATGATTTGAGAATACTATCCGTCCAGTTGTTGATTAGCGGCAATAAGACATAATCCCAATAAGCCATAAGAATGATGTGGATTTTGCAGCTTATTTTCTTTTATTTATATTCTATTTCTGCCCAAATAAAGTCTTTTACTTCATTATCGAGTGATGTTTTTTCTGCCTTAACTTAATTGTATGTTTAGTGCAATTTAGACAAGAGTTCTTATTAAGAGTGCATTTCATGTTATTCTCACACTTTGTTACAAATGAATCTCATTTGATTAGAATCATAATAAATCAATTAATTAACTTCTATGCAGTCCATAAATATGATTAGACATGAAATTTTGACAGTTTCTACATTTGTGTTCCTAAAACATAACTTTTTGTTTGGATATTAAGAAATACTGACTGATGTAACATTTGATGCAATATATAATGTAAATTCAAAGCAATAGAATATGTTCTTAACATATATTTAAATATATTTATACATTACATATAAAGATCAATTGTCATACAAAGAAGTAAATCAAGTTTTCATCAATGAATTTGTTATTTTTCCACATAATATGTTTACACGATTCAGTTTTGGGGTTTATTTTTTGTCTTTGATTTATCACAAAATAAGCTTTAATTCTCTTACATTTGCTGATAATGTAATGTCTTTAATGGGAAACTGTTTATAACAGTTTGTAGCTTAAGCTTAATTATATTTGTGCGGTGTTTCTCTTGAGCTCAATTCCATTAATTAACTAATATATTGTATAAGAATTTCTTCTTCTTCTTAATTTCAATATGAATTAATCTCGATTTGTAATGTTGAATAACCGAAAATGCTTGTAATGTAGTTATTAATAGATGGTGTGACTGTATTAACAAACTTTCTTTTGAAAAACTATTCGTATCTTTACTTTATTATTAACTTTTGATCCGATTATACTCTTATTGTGAAACTTGCAATACTTCCTACTGTGAGCCTCACTATTATCTAAAAGACACAAAAAGTCACGCAAACTAATAAAAACTAATTATAGTTCATATCAGATACCGAGAGTAATAGTATAAAAGTTACAAACCTTACAAAACCTGAAAGTGAAACAGCGATACAATTATTTATGGAGAACCGAAATGGATCGCATCCGCCTGTTTACCATCCGATGATTTGTGAAGAGCCCCGAAGGAAATGATGGAAGAATCGTGTACTGATTGTTTCATTTGTCCATCTCTTGCATCTCTCCATTCCTGTCTCTCATTCATCTTAATTTCTAACACTCTATCAGTATAGAGAACAGTCAATGCGTTATATTTGGAGCGTTTCTATACCACTCCTCTTCTAAGGCTTAATTCTTATTTCTTTCTTTGCTTTCATTTCATTGCTTCAAGAAAAGAATGTCAAATAATGAATAATGACATTGAAGCACATTTTGCCGCTCATAACACATTACTATGTAGTAGTACTGGTGGTACTAACCATTAATTGATCCGTTCGCTCGTCTCTCTCTCTCTCTCTCTCTCTCTCTCTCTCTCTCTCTCTCTCTCTCTCTCTCTTGTCTTTAAAAAACATGGAATTGAAAGCACACATTTATATATGCTATACTTATATATACCGAACATGAGAGCTGTTATTTTAGTGTATATAAAATGTATGCAGGGAAGACAATCATTCTAAATCATTCTCAATCAATCAAGATCTCTATTGGTAATGCTTCCCACTGGAATTCCAAGACATGAAACTCCAATTTTGATCAATTTTTCGTTAGCTCTAGTTTTGTTGCTTTGCTTGCAATGATTGCTTAAGAAGCGCAATACAGAAGCTGCACCTCTCATGAGATATAGCGATCTTCTTTAATACAGTCTCGCATTGCTATTATCAGCCAAATTGGTTCAATTGCGACCCCAAATTCCTTTTATAATTAAAGATGTGAGTTGTTTATTACTTGTAATCTTTGACTTTATTAATTAACATTATCTGTGAAATGTACACCTTTGATGTAGTTTAGCTGTCAATATATTTCTTAGCCTTCAAATCATTTACAACTTGTTATTTTCAACTTGTTTTCATTATCACAATCAAAAGTTAAATGTCAAACTAGACTTGAGGGCATAAAATTTTCTCAAAATTTAAAATGATTTTGAGTGAATTTTCACATTTTATAATAAGAGATAAAAGAGATGCTCACTAATTATTTATTATGCGATTATGCGATAAAATTTGCCTTTAATTGAGACGTTTGCGTCATATTATTAAATAATTGAGTTCTCGAATTGATTTGACCAGTTTTTCTTAATAAAGAAAGAAACAAACAAAAAGGATGCGACGTATTGTTCAAATTTAAAGTCATGATTGAAGCTAATTATCACAAAAAACTAAATTCTAGACATTAAGAAAATGCTACCCTTTTTAAGTAGTGGGTTAGGCGTTCATTATTCTAACTTTACTTTTTCAAAAGAAAATTTATTTATTTTTTGGTAATATTCTAGTTGATAAGTCAATCGCCTGAAGCTCATAAAAGTGTCTAATTTTAGATGATTTAATTCTTAGTTATATTGAACTTTCGTTGCTATTAATATAAAATAATTGCCATCTATTCAAATATTTGCATTACACACGATTCAGAAATGGTTTTCTTAATTTGCATTTTAGTTTGTAAGTGAATAATTGTTATTAAAGCTACTTTTCAAATGACTAGACAGATAATTGTTATGAATCGCATTCACAAAAGTGATTGAAGACTTGAATCAAATAATTGTTTCAAACACTTTCCCTCAAAAAACAATTTCAGGTGAATCGCATCGCTTTATCTAAACTTTAAATTGAATAGAATATGGAGACATTCCAATGTTGAAGAATTTGATGAAAAAATAGATTTTTCTTACCAAAGCCCTACTTTTTAGTCGCCAACACAATTGAGAAATGATTTGACGCAATGATTCATTATTATTGTGTTTTGTGTAAACTGTAAATAATTTTTTCCTTTTTCGTCTACAAAAATATGTGCCACGAACTTGAGTGAATCAACTGATTCACGAATTCATGGCAGTCATTATTATTCTTATTCTTATTCAATTTGAAGTTCGCATAACTTCTACAAAAGAATATTTATTATTGAACACAAAAAATAATCTATTAAGTTATGAAACGAACGTAAAACTCAGTGACGCGAAGAAATAACTTTCGATTAAAGTTTTTTGGAGATGATATTGAATGATAAAAAGGAAGCGTCTGACCATTTGGCCAAATCGTAAACCAATTGCTCTTTTGAATTCTATTGAACATATGATGTCTAAAATATCTCTATTAGTCAAATGGTTGACAGCATAACAGCATAATTAGTGCCTCCGCTGTAAAGTTGTTTTTGGGCTTATTATCTATTATCATAGCAGAGAAATTGTATTGTGTTACTCAACCATAGACACCAACTTCTCCATAATCATGACATGCAATAGTCGTGAAGTTGAATAAAAGGTTGCTATACTATAGACAAGTTATAGACATACACATATTCATACATTTAAAAAACTACTGTAAGAAACAAGTCATTGTGTATTTATGTTTAGAGGCGATCTTGACTTATATGATTGCTCTAAGAAGATATGCTTTGTGCACATTCTTCAGCTAAACTTGAATCTTCTTCATTCACTTATGACTTCCAATTTTTCTCTTTCAAATAAATGAGTTGAAAACTTTAGGGAAAAATCTATTATGAAAAAGTTGTCCCATTCCATTAGACCTGTGTTTTGGAAACCCTAATATGAATTGATAGATATCTAACTCACTGTAGATTATAATTAACTTATTTTAAATATTTTTCGCTTGCTTTGAACTTAATCTTCGTAAGTATTTTTATGGATTTTATAATTCCAAATACAATCGCAATTTCAAAAGCGTATTCTTACAATTGTGTCCAAAAGAAAAGCGCAGTTTCATTAAAATATATACTTTATTGCAATACACCTTAAAGTCTTTATAATGTAAAAACATGTCTTACACTGAAGTATATATTTTATTTTAAGCAAATTTGGGCTTTTCTTTTGGACATGTCTGTACATAGTTTTCAATTATGATTTGAAGAATAACTAGAAAAGTCCTGCAGATCGCGTTACTTTACTTTAAATAAAGAAATTCTCAAAGAGCTAATGATTTTGATTTGATTAATGTAACAGGCTAAAATTTAGATAAGCATTAGCCAACCAACTTTTCATTTAGTTTTTAAAGTTGAATTTTTTGAATCTATTCAAAGTCAATAGAAGTTCAAATGATATTATATATTAGTTAATAAATGAGCTTCAAATGCCTTTTCAAAAGCTTTTTCACACCTTCTCCGATGATTTATATTTGATTAGCTAACGAATCAACTACAGATTAGTTTTGATAAAGCTTTCATTAGAGTGAAAGTTAGGCAATAAATTACTTTATCATTATATTATATTAGATCAAAATTGATTACCGCAGCAGTGGTTCGCTTTTGAAAAGTGCAACATTATTATCGCCTAAGTTTTTGTTTAGCAAAACGGCGGAAATGGTTGAAATTTTGAAAAATATTATTAAAACTTTATCAAATTATTAGTGTTATATAAAGCCCATTTATCAAACTATCCTACCCTATCAATTGAATAATTAATTGATCATTAACATTCTAACACGCATTATAACAAGTATCTCTTCAGAAATGCTTTGGCACTCCTTATCAAAACTCTGGGATTTATAATGTGGAAAAAATTTTCAATTTCATCAAAACTGAAACGAAAATTTCGACAAATAATAAATTTTAAGTTATTTTTGTGTAAAACATATCAAATTGAATGTTTTATTCGGTTGTTTGCAAAATACTTTTCTGGATAAGAAAAACTCGATAAAAAACCAAAGCTTAGTGAGAGATGTGAAGAATGGATACAACAGCGGACAGGGAGGCGTTATCAATTCATAATTAATTTTATTTTTTCCTAATTACTTATTATTCTGTACAGTTTTCATTAATTTAACTCAATTAATAAATTTAAAAAAATAAAATCTGATTTCCACCGTTTTTTCCTAATTACGGGCCAAACCTCTAGAGTGTTGCCTAAGAAGTGTTTTTGAAGACTTGGCCGAAAGGTTTGAAACTTAAAGTCAAAAACTCGCTAATGTTCGGTCAGTAATTAATCGAACTATTAAACTAATTATCAAAATATAATCAATTAAATAAAATTGATATGAAAGAGAATTTGAGATGCGTCTGAACTAAGTCTTAATCTTTAAGAGAAGTACACAGAAAAAGAGACTTAAATTCATGCTTATTGACAATTAATAATTAAAATATGAATAATAGAGATTCCAGAAAATATGTGAAGTTTTTTTTAAGGTTTAATAACTTAGATATGTCTATATATACTCTCCATAGAGTCTAATGCTCTTTCAATTTTAGCATCGTATCAATACTTTTTCAGGTAGTCGTAGAAATGCGACAAAAAGTTATAGTTTCAGTTCATTCATTAGTTTAAATT
>JAQFZT010000303.1:0-29595 GCA_034696325.1 Camisiidae sp. | reverse complement strand
ACTTCGAGACTCGTTCGGATCTCGGAATTGATTTCTAGAAATTTCATGACTGTATTTGATGCTTACTTCATAAAAATGATAAACACTTCAATAATTAATGATTTTAAACTATGAATTTGGAAATTGACAATTAAATGCTTTAAAACTATACCAAGTTCTTCATGTTTTAGAAAAATCGAGAGGTAGTCGAGTCACCCAGACTCGAGAACCTAATTTCTCGAAAATACCCACTACTACTATTTTCTTGTATTGAGAACTTTGTTAATCATTAAGTAGTGAAAACTTTATTACACATTGAGCTTTAAAAAATTTTCTTCATCTCAACTCTTAAAGTTTGAATTAATTTGAAGAGATATCAGGTTTTATTTTATTGAGTGCTGTAGCGTTTCCTACATTTTAGATATTTACTTATGTTTACAGTTTATTAAAATATTGATAGTATTTCATTGATATTTTATATTGATTTAAATTGTTTTAATAAGAACACTGAACAACTTTCATAGATTTATACAAATGCAAAGACTCAATAAATAAATTCCGATATGCTCTGGAAAGAACTTCATTGTAATGATTCGATGTCTAGATTATAATAACTTTTATTTCCTCAAACCTATGTTTCATTCATTTGTATTTCTACCCTCAGAATCGTATTTGACATTTGGTATGCTTCTAAAGGTTATTGTGGTAGCATTTTAGCTTTACTTCCTGAAACATCTCATTAGTTTTGATCATGAAATAACTGTTCTGTAACTCTAGAAGTCAAAAGATACTTTTGGAGCAGACTTTTTCAAAATAAATTGTTTTGTTAATCAGTGAATATAAAATTTCATGTTTTTATATTATTTAAGCTATCATTTAAGCTATCAAGAATCCAGCTTTCATTCAAGCTATACATTGATGAACATTATTAAATGTTATCCTATATTCAATTGTTTGTCATGTGATTTAAATATTTCGAATACTATCTCAATTTTTACGTTAAATTAGTTCAAAATTACTGGTTGTGCATAAAAATATTTATTTCAAATCAACTCTTATTTTCAAACTTGAATAAAATTGCAAACCTTTATGTGTTGATACCATAGTGGACACCGTATATCTAGCATCAGTTGCATCTTCTATTTTGTATGATTAAGTCTTCCATCTTTATTACAGAACGCAGTACAGTATCATAAATCAAAGGATGAACACAAAATGATTTATTAATATAATATATTATATTAGTGCCACAATAACTACCTATGAATTATATATTGAAGTTGTTGGACTTTTCTATATTTAACTATTTTCCGCACAAAACATGCATTTAGTATCAAATTTGAACCCAAATACCAGGAACACCATCACAATCTCAGCTCTTAATGTCTCAATAAAATCATTGCAAAAATGTATTGCTATGTATTGTTATTCCAACTATTTTAAAGCACTATTCTTTATGAGAAAGCTGTGCACACATTTTTTCAATTTTTATACTTGTAATAGAGAAATTCGAAATTATTTCATTTTATAAGTCATTTTTGTTTTGTTTTGAAAGCATTTCAAAGTTCAATAATTTGAAAATTTAATAAATTTTTTTCCTTATCAATAACTATTATAAATTGAAAATTTTATTCCCAATTAGTTGAAAGTTTAACAATCAATATATAATTGAATTAATTTAAGGATTTTTCAATACATGCGATCTTTTACTTTTAATATGCAAAAGTCATTTCAATACTTGTGCCAATTGATTGAGTGAATGAAAAAATAATTTGAAAATATGAATTAAATTTAAATTCTAATACGTTTGTGCAGTGGATTTTTAATTTAGGCAAATAATTATTGAATAAATAATAAATATTGTAAAATGTATGGCTGTCAACTTTATTGCAATACTATATAAAAGAGATGCAAAACATTGTGATCCAATTTTTCCTATCTTTATTCTGATTGCAGATTTGCATCATGCGTAATACAGATGGTGGTTATGCTATGATATGATGCTGGCAGTGAACGCGATGACTACCAAATCAATAGATTTCATACAGTAGTGAAACGTAAAGACGCACAATAATAGTGACCGTGAGTTAAAAGCGAGAAATGCTTTTTACTTAGTTCTCATACCAGTATTGCATTTATGATATATATTGTGGAATATGCTTCATATCATTTTCTTTCATTCAGCATCACTTGTGTGCGGCTGACATTCTTTTTTTGATTCCACTGAAGACACTTTATTTGCAGTCTCAGATCCAACTGTTTGCAGCCTTTTATAGTGCAGTTCATACGATTGCTGAACTCTAAGGATTTTGCTGAATATAGAACTTGTTGCAACTTTTACCACAACATTCAAAACTTTTTTCATTAATCTCTTCTACTCTATACCTGTAATACCATTGTTTTGTGACGAAAACTATTTTCACAATTAATTTCTATAATGATGGATCAATCGGTAGATTTAAGTTATCTTTCGCCTGAAGAGTATCGAAAAATAATTGATGTAATTAAGAGAGACCAAGACCTGAAGAAACAAGAAGATCACCGAATTTTGTGAGTATTATTATTTGTTTCGCAGCATTTTAAAGGCATTAATTATTTTTTGCAAAAATTCGTAACAAATGTGCAATTCTTTGCAATAACTCATAAAAGTGGTAACCGTTTCTTTTAATCTGAATCGCATGTCATTTGATCATAAGTGTGTTGAAAAAATGTAAATTAAAATATTTTGAATGCAATGCACTAAAAACTCATTGAAATCTGGTTTCATTTCAATCGATTGATTGATAGCTATTCAAACTTATAATTTGTTTCTTCTCTCACAATCTTTGTGTTCCTGTTCTCTACATTGTGTGCACTTCTCTTCTAAATAAATGCATCAAATTTTAAGATAAATAAACAATTCTATGTTATTATAACCAGATTATAACGAGAAAATAGCATCGAAACATGATTAATGATAGTTTATTTGCAAATATAATTTTTCTCAACTAACGCATATCCAAAGCTCTAAATTTTGTTCATCACATCTTCAATTATACTGTACTATGATTGAGAAACATTGCATGAAATTTGCAAATTATAAATATGTTTTGCATTTGAAAAGTAAAAATTAGATAATGTTAAGCATTTAGAATACAAGTGATTTGCATTTGCGTTTTTTGCCAACTTTTGCCAACTCAAGTCTATGAAACAGTTTGAGTGGTTCTATTTCTCAAAACTAAAGCTCAAGTGAGGAAAATGCAAATGACTACTTATGTTTGCGCACATTTGAAACACCGGAAATATGCACACATCACGTTTTTTCATAAAAGATCGTTCAAAATTTCTATCACTCATTCTTTGTGTTAATGCAGACGCTTATATATTTTTGTCGGTCTTTTATTGTTATTTTTCAACAGACTATTCATATATAGGCGTAAATATTTTAAATTAAACAAATAGCCCTTCAAAATATCGCTTACAATACTTGTTGATAGTGATAGTGATACTTCATTTGATGCTCAATTTTATGAGTTTAATACAGTAATACATAATACTGTACAGCATTGTATTCATATAACAATTGTCATTTTTATTATTCATTTTTTCATCCATAGTTTTTCAATTTTAAGGCAATCTTTGCGAATCTTCTCAAATTTGTTTGCGATTTTCTTCGACTGTATATTCTTTCAAAATCAAAATCAAAATTTAGTTCTTTTTAAACTTTTAATTAATTATAATATTAGTCTTAAAAACTAATGCACAACTTTATGAACATTAGCTATTTTGATGAAAATGAAGTTTTAATTTGATATAAACTCAATTTTGAAAAATTCACATTATTTTGTTGATGAAAATGAATTACTTCTAGGTTTTGTTGAGGTAACTGAATGATAATGAGCGCAATTTATTCATGAGATAAATAATATTTGAGTTAAAAGCATTTGTTATAACTCTGTAAAAACAAATGGTTTTATAGATAGACGTAATAAAGATTCAAAATTCATACATTACCTAATTTTCAAGTGATTTTGCAATTTTCAACACTTCGTTAAACTTAACTATCAATACATTTATATTGAAAGGAAATCCCTAAATACAAATTTTAGTATAACATTTTTGATCTCGAATTACATTATTTTTCGGTTTATATTTTCATAATTTCTTATAGCAATTAAGCAAAAACTCTTTAATATTCTCTAATTTGAAATATGATAGGAATTATATGCACATTCTTTTATTACAAATACATGTTTGAAAAGTTATCGATGGGAATCTCTATAATTTATTGTAAAATAAGAGCCTATGCTTTCAGCATCAATAAAAAACTAACGGTTTCGCTTCAATCTTTGATATAAAGATGTTGATAGAATTTTTATGCTATTTTAAATTAAATTGCATTGAAAGGTATCAAAAATAAAATATCTGGAGCTTATAAAGCTTGTAACTTTTAGAAACCACATGTGAATAATATAAAAACTATGGCATATAATATTTTATTCTTTGATAAATTTATAGAAGTATTATTTCCAATAAGATTTAGTGAAACTCTATCGTGAAGATTAAAATTTGGTGTACGATAGAAGTTATGCTAACCCGGAAATTTCAATGCCATCAGTTATCTTAATTCTGGAGCAACTGCTATAGTATACGAATACCTTTTTTGTAATCGATTGCATCAACATTTTGGGTTTCAAGTTTTTGTTATTATTTCACTGTATTCAAGAGCAATATGTCAATGCATACAATGAACACCTGATTTTGTGTATCTTTGCAGCAACTCTTTCATTCAGTTCTATTTTGATATTTGATATAAGAGAAAGTTTTGCAATAAGGCATTTTTGTGAAAATACGATCTTAAGGGAATTCGATAGCCTAAAAGAGAGCAAATTTTGTAGAAAAATAGAGCAAAAACCTTCAATAGCTTAACTCAGATTTTAAGCTATAGTAAAAATCTAACTGAGCTCTGATTCAAGTTATGAAAGTTAATTACACTTTTAATAATTCCTTTTTCTGCTGAAAACCTGCACTTAAAATTGGAGTCATTGAGATCTTAGCAACAAAAAAGAATCTCAAAAATTTATTGTTTAGTAAATGCAATATTTATTTATTTATTATTAATATTGATTAAGTATCACTTTTTAAGGAACGTCATATATGCGTACATCTAATTAAAAATGCAATAAGTTTTGATTTATTTTCTTTGTGGCGTTTGTTTTATTTATGCAAAGAATTTGAAATTAAACAATTGCTCTCCAATAAAATCTTAATTGAATTGAACGTAAATTGTGTTGATTTTCATATAGGACTTTGTATATAACTCATATTCATGTAAGACTCATGTTAGATTCGCCAGAGGCTCACAGTTAAAGTCGACTAATAAATTTTTGATTGCAAAAATTCAAAACGATTAATTGAAGTGGAAATTATTCTTTAATTTTAGGATAAAAATAGATTAATAAATAAAGGAAATTAATCACTAGATAAAATTCATGGAAGAATATGAAATTTATAAAAGATGAAAACATTTTCGATATGAACACTATTTTACTTTGAATAGTGGAGAGGGTGAACATCACAAACATGAAAGTAACTTGACTTATTCATTGTTCCTTCACATTAATGATTTATGTAATAAAACTTTCCCTTTAGATGATAATTAGTTGATAGAATTATAAGTTAGTATTTATAAAAATGACAAAAAATAATCGCATCGATTATGAAGGAGAATGCAATGGAGATATAGATTGCATGTGGATGTATAGATGGGTGGGAAGGTCATGTGCCCTTAAGGCCCTTTACTTAAAATGCAAACATTCGCTTATTCTCTCTCCTTCTCTATACTCTCCTCTCTCTTTTCTCTCTCATTCTTTACACTCTCTCATGAGCACAAAATTTGAGTGTTTCGCATACTCTTTTCAGTTTCTCAGTGAAGTTCTCTCCAGTTCTCTTACTCGTAACCATCGGTATGAAATTCAGGTTTGAGCCAAAGCCAGACCCGTCTTGTCGAGAGCTTAATTCGAGTAATACTTGTGCAGAGCCAGAAGCCAACAACACCTGAGGGTGTAGGACGAAAGCTAAACAGATAAAGAGACTCAATATTAAGCTTGTGTTTTGTGAATGTGCTGCTGCTCAAGACAGGCTCAAGACTTTAATTTTAAATAGAAATCAACTACAATTTTGGTGCCAAAGGCATCAGTTAAGAACATATCAACAAATTATAATAAATAAAATGGAATCGTTTGTTCATTTTTAAGTCTTATAATTACTAAATAGTTACTCAATGTTACCTTTCAGAGCAAAGTCAGCCATAAATAATAATAATTAGTATTTGTTGAATTTTAATTTTAATCAAGATATGGAGATGTGTTAAATGAATTTAACTTTTATTGCTGTTAATATTTATTCTATGGAGTCTACACTTGCTTATACATCATCGAAATTTTATCTAAAAGTTCTTTCACTCCCAATGACTGTGTTTTAATACTATTTTTGCATTTTTGATTATTTGTCGCTTCAAATGAATGTCTAACAAGCTTTTCATGTTTACTCTCATTGCGTAAATATAGGCATCAATTTGTTTGAGAGAAAATGGATTTTTGTAATACTGCTTTACAACTAACAAAACTGCAAATGATTTTCGAGTGAAACGTTTAAACAGCAAATCATATTATTTGAAATAGAAAGAAATGTGTGGGCAGTTATCACACTGAAGGTGTTTCAATTTCCATTCAATTGAGTGTTAGTGACATTTTAATTTTATAAGTTGAAAGTTTGATAACATTTGGTTACACTTCAGATACAAAGCAAGCATTATTTGTGACAACTATTTATGCTTTTGTTAGATTTGAAGGCATTCAATAATAATAATAAATATTTATCTGTTTATTATAGTTATAATACTCAATGTCGAGGTAAGACTTCTTCAAAATTGTTCTTAACTTATTGAAAATTTCCTTTATTTTTCTAATTTGAGGTAAACTTTAGGCACTTCTTCTGATTTTTGTTTAATACACGTAATAAAGTTCGTAAAACTCCAAACATTCCACTCTTATCACTGACGTGTGCTTTAATTCTCTAACAAGAAGTCTTAAAATCTCATCTATTCTTAAATTATAACTCTTTTATGAAATAAGCCTTCAAATGAACTTCCAGTAGAGTAACTCTCATTCGATGCATGAGTTTATTCATTTCTAGTGATTCTTCTTGAGTGAAATCATTTATTTGAATGCCTTAAATCTGTTTCACATTAATCTATAGCTATACAAAACTATTGTTCTTATGATGGAAAAAAGGTGTATTTTCTCAAATCTCAACACATCTAATATTCTAATGAATTCGATGTCTTTTGTTTTTGTGTCCAAATATTCTTATTATTATGAAATATAAATCTAATTTATTTGATGAGAAAAACATTGTATGAGAACTTGTAAAGTCTCTTGAGTGCAATTGTGTCGAGGATTTATTTAGCTTTTTCCTACTTCAATGTGCAGATTGTATTTATTCTCTTTACTTTTATGTTTTTTATATTCTGGATTTTTTCAGTTTGTATTAGTTTTTATGTTGCTTTTACGTCAGTTTATTGATTAAATATTAAAGAATCAAATGAGATTATTTGTGGAGTTATTCTGAGAAATAAATAACTCTTCAAGTTTTTTCATTTAAGCCCTTCTCAACAATATCTATTTCTCTTGATTCATCACTTCACGACCAAAGGTTTCAAAGCATAATGAGTATTATGCATAAGCATAATCAGCATAAGCTCAAGAGGAAGAAAAATTTTACAGCAAATTTTCTTGTCTCATCTCTCAAATCTCATGTGATAATTAGTTCGGGATTAAGAAGTATTTTAGAATCAGGCTTATAATAGTATATGAACAGAAGTCGAATCATGCCTATGACGCTACCACATCACATTCAACTGACATCACCTTAATTAATTAACTTTAATTAATGCAAAATTTAAATAATTCAAATTCAAATCGGATGCAAAACACTAATCGATGAGTTTTCGATTGCATTAAATTGCGAAAACGTCAGTTTATTTTGTGAATAATGCTAGAAAAATGGGGGCTCAAAAGTTTTGTTTTCTAGGTTCCAAAGGGTTGAAAGTTCCTTAGGTGAAAGGGATATTCAACTTTGAAACCTTCGGCTCTCAAGCCTTCCACCGTTTCTCTTATAAGTTATGTGCAGGTTTATATGGATTATTTATTTTCATGTTCACACATCTCATTTTCAAAACTTCATAATATATGTCTCTATACATTAAATCAATATTGAAAATAAAGAGAGAAGAGACTCATATTTGGTAAAAGTATACTTTACGTCACGTAAAATTAAATTTTTTCATATTTTTATGCAAGCATTAGATGTTTATTCACTAAAGATTTGATATTGAATTTTCTCAAGTAAAAATCATTTGGTATGTACTAAACAAATACACATCGAATTTTATTTCAATAAAATGATGAAAACTAACAAAACTTCTATAACAGTTTTCTTTTGGAAAACAAAATTTTCTCTTTAAGCTTTTTCTAGATATAATATAAACTTTTTCCACTCAAAACTACACTTAACATATTCTATTGTTAATGTTATTTTACGTGATAATATTGTTTTGTAATTATGCTTTAATTGTACTGAGTATTTAGGTTAAAACCTTAGTTCATTTTGTTAAGTTAATAGTTAAATAAAACTGACTTGTGAGCCAAAGTCAGACATTTCATATACAGTTACATTAGTTTTATATTCCTATATAAAATTGTGCAAATATCAAAAGCAAAGCAATAGGCATTGTTCTCAATGCAATTCTCTTATTGCAATTGTTTGCTTAAAGATTTCATGAATTATAACGCTATCAGCAATGTTTCAATACTTCTTTTATTTCTAGTGTTTTGAACTCTAAAACTCTAAGAATCAGAAATTTTTAAAAGGTTTCCATGGCTTCCAATTGAAGTGAGTCAAAGATACCTTTAGAGAATAATAAAAGCTGATTTTGCACTGGTTTATACAAAGAGAATTAATTCTAGAGCATAATCCGATATTTAGTATTCGGTTCCTTTTTTTAAAGTTGAAAAATAGCATAATCACTATATGAGCATAATTATGGAGTTCACTAATCTTGATAAATGAGAGTTTTCTCTCAAAGCTTACGTAGAGTTACCAAAACTAAATCGAAAGATCATAGTTTGGATATCAAACTTCAGAGAAAACTCAACTGGACTTGACTTGAATAAAGTTCTAAAAGTTTTTGTTATACAAAAAATTAAATCATTTAAATTTTGAAACATTTAAACTATTTTAATCAAAAGATAAAAATCTAATAATTATATAGAAACAGCTTTTGAAAATCTATTATACATTGTTCACTATAAAATTGAGGCATTCACAAGACATTGTGTGTAGTGATAGGCTTGAAATCTTATATGCTTTTTTTGATTTGCAAACTGTTGCACAAAATGTTATGCTAATGGTGTTCAGTTGAATAGTTTCTTCTATTGCATCATTTGTCGGTGGAAAATGATTTCATATAATAGAAGAATCACTCCATTTATTTACTTTATTGAAGGAACTTAAGAAAAATAACGAAACATTATTTCCATTTATACATAATTTACAACTTAGATTTCTTTTATTATAAAGCCATTAAATATGTTTTAACAAGTGGCATGTATTTTGAGATATTCAATTCTCAAGTCGAACATTTTTGGGTTTTCAATCAACAAAGAGGAAATTTTTAAACTCCTTTTAAATTTAATGGATATGACCCATATATGACTGGCAACAACTTAAAACCTTATATCTTGAAAAAAGCGATTCTTGGATTTTGTGGGAAATGATAAGTTTAAATGATATTTCAAATGTATTAAAAAATTCAGGGTATGTTTCTATGGAAAAAGATATATCAACCAATTTAAATTCATAGATTAATCTATGAATATGCATCAAAACTCTAAACACAGAAACGCGTCAGTATTTTCATGCATTTAGAGATATAAGGTTTTAAGTCGTTGCCAGTCATATGCAGGCTTACCACCCGTCCGGGTTTGAAATTTGCTGCTCAGATGACGGACTAGACATTATAGTGTCCGGTTTTCAATGTGTTAATCCAAAATTGTATTCGAATTAATATATGTGTCGCTAAAAGCTCAGAAAATACCCATATTATTATTATATAATTAGATTTCTAATACAAATTTTCTAAGATTTTGTAGAAAGTTGAAGCGCAACCTCACAAAGTATATAATAATAATGTGGGTATTTTTCGACTATTTAACGGCACATATACTCAAATTAGTGAATTTCATAAGTTAAAAGTACAGATCGTTTCATATAAGTGTTTAAATTGATATCTTAGTAAATGAGATGAAAATTATGATATATTTTTCTTATCAAATAGAATGTTCTCTTTTCTGACTCAACAAAACACTTTATAAATGAGTAATGAATCTTAATTTGTGTTGATTGATATGTAAAGTGTTTCTTGTTTATAAAGTTTTCATAAGCCATTTGGTCGAGTTATCAAAATGATCGCCTAATTATAAATTAGGCCTAGAGATTGAGTGTTCGATTCCCTGTAGGTTTAAAACTTTTTCTAAAAATATTTGTATGCAATTTGTGGCAAATAAGAGCTTATATATATAATATCAAAAACTAATCGTTCAATTTAAACACTAATATGAAAACTCATGTACTTGTAGTCTATAGTCTATTAACCCCAAATCTAAAGGTAAAAGTTCGACTAAAAGTTAACTTCTATTTAAACTGTTTTTAATTCCGTGATTTTGTGAGAAATAATTACAAGATTGTGAATGCTGTGAAGTCAAACGCAAAAGATACTTTCATCTTGTACAATCTTGTATTTTTAAGATTGAATAAAAATCGGAAAACCAAAAACCCCTTATATTTTTTATGTTCGGTTCTTATTGTGGCGAAAGGTGGTAAGTCTGCACCTTTTACACAATAGTACATGTATTTTTAGACATGATACTAGACTTTAATAATAGAAAGAGTTGTGATTGTGCATCACAATACAGTGCATTAAGATTTGAAAAAATTACATTCAGAGTAACAAGAATTCATCAACTAATGTGTTTTCTAATTGAAAAGTTTTGCTTCAAAAGCTTTTTACAAGAAATCTCTTTTATTTCCCTAAAATTTAACACAATGTATGAGAATAAAGATGATCGAAAATTTGAAGAGTAACTTCAGTAATCAATAACAAGATTAACTCAGTATTATAACTCGCGTTGGAATAGTTATTGAATCATTTTAATTAATAAGAGATCTGAAATTTTTTTTACAATTTTTCGCAACTATTTAACGCTTGAATAAAATTTATATTTTGGAATTTCAAAATTAATTATTTTTTGACAATAATTAAATTTTTCAATAATATTAAAAACTTGATAGCTTTGAGATGCATTGAAAGCTTTTTCAATGATATGAAAAAAGTTTCGACTCATTTTAAATTAAGTTATTCCTCAATGAAATTTCTTGAACGGTATTGAATTTTTTCACAGCTCCGAGCGTGGCATGTCAATTCAATGGGCATCTTTTGCAATTCAACTCAAAAATTTTCAAACTTTGGATTTTTTTCCAACAATCAAATTAGAGTCAATTCTAAACAATAAATATAAACTTTAATAAAAAGAAAGTTTTGAAGTTCTTATTTATTGTTAAGATGGAGAGAAAGTACGAATCTATAAACTCGTTTTGTTCCATCACTAGTTAAAATGATGAATAAGTTTGAATAGTAACTGAAGAGTAATTCTCAAAACACAAAAGAATTAAATTTCAACAAATGATATCAAACATATTCTTGTGTGAATTGACTTCAATTAATTTTTCTATTCTATTCTAATCATTATATAATTCAAAGTATAAATACTGATACATTTTTATCCAACAAATCAAAAACAATTGATATTATTCATTGTTTAATGATGACTAAAATTTACTCATAACTAATTTTATTGTTCAAATAAATAATTTTGTTTGATTTATTTTTCCGGCAAAACTCATTTTAAAATAAACTGTATTCTAAGTTAATAGAGTTTAAAATTTGCATATTTTTAAAATTTTCTCTGATTTAACTTAAAGAGCAATGAAACTTGTCTTGGCTTTATTTAAAATCTTGGAAAGATTGCATACATGAATATTCCAAAATTATTTATATTCATAATTTAAACGCTGCTTTAATGAGAAATTTAATACCTAAAAATTTTTTAAAATATAAAGCCTATACAAGACAATTACACTACAAAACTTGGAATTAGTTAATATTGCGGAATTATCGAATATTTAACTAATTGAATAACCAATTTATAAGATTGGCGTCTGTAACACATGGAGTACAACATATGCTTAAGTAAATCCTATAAATTTGACATTGCTTTCTGTCTATCTGCAAAAAATGAGTTTCGAAATAAAAAATTTTCAGTTTTGAATTAAAAAGTTCCGAATACTAATTGCTGTTTTAGTCAAATGCTATTCAAACTCTTCATTCAAATGAGATGCAAACTTTGAAAGAATGATTACAGAATTTTGACTCAATATATTTTATATCTCAACTAGAAGGTATCAATATATAAACTAAATTCAAATGATATAAATTATACATGTGTCTGTGTACTCGATATTATTTATATCATCATTAGTTGAAATAATCTGATTTTTAATAACACCTTTTATTAGAATTAATGTTAAACTCCTGTTAGCAATGTTTGAAAAAACTGAATTTCGTATTAACAATTCCCAACATTTAAGGTTCCTAAAGTTATTTAATTTAACATTATTGTTTGAAAATTTCTTAAGGAATTGTACGCTAATACTAAAACGTAAAACTCCCACATGATAATTATTGAGCTTTAATCAAATCATTTTCATTCAATCATTAATACTAGTAATACCGATTCATGGCAAGTATGCAGAAAGAAAGAACGCAGGATGAGTTTCCACATAGATTTCAATGTAGAGAACTTCTATTATTTAGCCTAATTCCTCTTCAAACAATCGCTCAAATTATTCATTATCCCAAAGGAATACTACAAACTTTTCTGTATATTATTTAGAAAATCTAGAGCTTTGCAAAGCTCTAACTTCTTCACTTTTAATATTATTTTCAATTCACAAATTAAGTTTGAATTCAATATCTTAATCTTAAGTTGATTTTCGATTTTGAAAATCGGATAATTTTTTTTGAGAATTTGTAATTTGGGGGAATTGAAAACAAGGTTGAGTTTAGAAGAAATGAGTTTAGACGAAACGATGTGCATTTGTTTTCGGCGTTTCTGCCATAGGCGTAGAAGCCATACCCCATTAATACCAAGCTCTCTATCAAATCTTTTTATTCATTCAAATCAGATGTGAATTTCCTGCACTGGAGTCAGAGTTCTTTGTAGCCTAAGGCCATTCTTTCGATTACTCTTGATTTGACTTAATAACAATATAATGCCACTGAAAATATTTTAAAAGTTAAATTATCAAAAGTTTAACTTAATATGCACTGCATTTTGAAATAATTATATCGCAAATGAATCAAAATCATTGATTGAATGATTGGCACAACTATTTTGCATGTTTTATTCATTAATATTCATCAGACTTCTTTGCATATATGGATAATTTGATGTCACTCTTTATTTTCTCTTTTACTTTCACTTTTACTCTTCTTTCAAAATGAGATAAACTTCTGGAATATTTTATTTCACTTCTCATTTAAATACTCAAAACAAGGCAATAATTTAAATTAAATATAAAATCGTATGAACTCTAATGAAGTGGAAGCTTTTTATTAGTATTTTTTTATTATTTGTTTTGTTTTTAAGTTATTATTTATTTTTGTAGTCAATTGAAAGCAGAGATTCAACGACTCCGAAAGCGTGGTATTATTAAACAAGGATCGCTCGATCCCACAAGAACTTGTGCCCGATGTCTAACAGAATTGGGTAGAATTATCAATCGCGGGGCCGTGTGCTCAATATGTCGTAAAAAAGTTTGCAAAACGTGTAGGCATTACAGCGAAGATGGGCAACAATGGGTTTGTCTCGTTTGTCATAAGCAAATGTAAGTCTCAATCAAATTTAAAAGTCTCGCAATAACTCTTTGCCTACACTTTTTGAGCCAACACATTAATTTGCTTGAATTACAGTTACGTTAATTGCTTTTTTCTTCTAAATTAATGAGACAGGATTTTAGCACATTTTCTTTCTTTACATATGAAAAGCTATAAATTCATTAAACTTAAAGTGGAAACACTTATCAATTGCAAACAGGTTTCAATTGACTTTTTTAATGTTCAATTCGGGTGAAACCCAATGAAACAATTCTTGTCTAATGTGATAATCGTCATTCTTCAACACTTCTTTGAAAATTATTTGCATTTTAAGAAACTTAATCTAAAATTTTACTTATGATTCACGCCCTCTTTTCAAGGGCTTCGAAAAGCTTAGATATCAAAAATTTTATTATTATAACCTAATTATGAAACAATAATTTGGTATTTGTTATGAAACTTGATTTCAAATGAGTTTTTCACATTCCGTCTGCAAATTTTTCCTTATTTTTCTTGTTTTGTCTTCCATTGTGAAACTTTTTTCAATATAATAAAATGAAAACTATATGAGAAATCATTTATTTATTACGAAATGAAATCACTGTATTTTCTGAATTATTAAATTTTTGCAATACAAAAAATGATAGCTTTGTGATATTTATTCTTCAGTATTTTCAGGCTCAACAGAGCAAAAGTTGAGCCAACTATTGATGTTGAGCGCAAGGTCTCCGGGATTGTTCTGAGAATTGATTCTCTATATATTCATCAAACATTCAAGTGCTTTGACATCACTCTTTAGAGAATTACGCACTTCAAAGATCAATAATTCGGGCTCTGTATGAGATTCTATTCACATTATATTTTCGTGGCTCAATTAACAAGATTTCATGAAAAAATTTGATGAAAACATATTTAAAATTTTCTCGAATTTAGACTTAATTTGTAATCGAGTTGTTGAAATCGTTGAAATGGAAATTCACTGCTGTTCTCCTTCTTTATTGAATAGAATTAAATGCATGAAATCAAGATTCTGGGATTGGTTCTTGAAATCAAGATTCTGGGATTAGTTCTTGAAATCAATTGTAAATTGTAAGAAAGCACTCAAAAGAAAGAATCAGAATAAAAGGCGAAAAGAATCACTTCAATATAAAGTCTTTATTTATATCAATGAACATAAGTTCATAAAATAGTTTAATTCAATCATTTTAGTGCTCTCTTAAAACAAATGATAAGCAAATGCTGTTTTCATTCATTTCAACTTTGATTTGAATGCTATTTTACAATTGATTTAAATTATATTTAATGATTAACTGTTACGAATTGTAATGTTATCTAATGGTAAAAACAAACTTTTAAATTGTCAAAACTATTGCAATATTATTATAAATATTTGATTCCAAGTTTGCCGTGATATCTGTTATGAGCATTTTATTCTTTATACAATTTATTGAATATATTTTATTAGTAGAAATGATTTACACTTTAAATATTTTAATGTTGATCTCAATGTAAAGTTTCTTGAAGTGATTGCATAATTTTTGCTATTAATGTGTGCATTAAAATGATTGCATCAGTGAAAAATCTTTCAAGTTTTCCAGTAAATCATTAGCTAATCTTTAAAAAAACATTCGTTATGATAAGCATTTCTTGCATTCCATTTGTTATTTTATTCTTTAATTAATTTTTACATTAACATTCTGTAAGCATTCATCGCATGCCGCATGATATATGTTGATAATGTATTACACTATCATTTTTTGCATTGAATCTCTAGAATTTTTTCTATTGAATTCCCAAATCTAGTTAATAAGCATCCAACTGATGCATTAACTGACACGCCTTGCATTTTGCATCTAAAAATATACCCCAATATCTAAAAGGATAATATGTTAAACAATTTTTTCAATTTTTCTAAATAATGTACTGCTGTTTCATTATCTCAATTGTCAGAAATCGTTTTATATGCTAAATATGCTAAACAATTCATATCCGCAACTAATAGACTCAGAAGATTTATCATTTGCATGCAGTGATACTTAAAGGAACTTCAATACTTTGCATTACTTGACCCCTTAACCGCTTGACTCTGAATATTCCTCAAACCCCAGACTATTTAAATAGTATTTAAAGACATTGTATTTTTAGCCTTAAAAATCATAGCACATGAATGTTGATTCAAGTGATAAGTCAATTGAAAAGTATTAATTTCCTGCTTTCATATTTATTTCTCAACCCAGTTGTAAAGCTTTTGTTTATCCAAAAGTTCAATTATTGCCTGTGAATTATTTGCTTAACTATATTTGCACTTTAATGCTCTGTCATTTGCAGATCGTTTTATTTGCAATATATTCTTTCAGTTCATTCCGACCTTAATAAACAATTTGTTTATTTTGAAATTTTATTTTAACTAAATAATGGTTATTAGTTTAATATTTTGTGAAAAATACATTGTATTTATCGTTATTAACTTATATTGTGTTTTATAGTCAACTAAAAGCAATAACTGGTGAATGGATGAAAGAATATACAAGAACAGCGAGTGGACGAATCAAAAAGGGTTCATCTTCGAGCAAATCATCAGCGAGTGATGCCATCAGCAAGTCTATAAAGAATACATTTCGTACAAGTGAGTGACATATCAATAGTCAATCACAATTTCATTATACATCTATGAATCTATGACAGAACAAAACAATTACAGAATTAAGTATATAATTACAAGTTGCTTTGAACTCAGTTCTTATGAACTTTTTAAGGAAATTCATTTAATAATTTAGGAATGTTTTTCTCAAATGTTTCCTCCAGTAGTTTTATGGAAATATGTGAAACAAAAATTAATCAAATATTCATGTATTTCTTGACTTATCCTTTATGCGTGTCTTCACAAATGTCTTTTCATGAGCGAGTTCTATAAGTTTTAGATTGAACTCATACTTAGTTCACAAAAAGTTTGCAAAACGTGATTGGGTTTATCAAACCTGTATAAAACACAACTTATTTGTTGTTTTCAATAATCTCTTTATTTCTTTTGTTTTATTCAAAAAAGGTTTTTTAGCACAACATCAACATTCTTCGTCATCGTCGCAGTCCATAGAAGATGATCACGAAAAGGCTGACAACGATGAAAGCGCTACTGCTGTACCTGTTTCTTCATCATCATCTTCTTTTGCAGTTGTGAAAACAATTGCAAAAGGGTTTATACCTTCACGATTACCACCTGTAGATTCATTGCCACCAAAATCTCCACCACTAAAGTCTCCGAAGTCTCCATTGTCGGGAAGTGAACATAAGAGTTCTACCGATAAAGAAGACTCACCAAAATTACCTCCGAGTCCAGTACTAAAGGTTTTGCAGTCAGCGGTTGATTTAGTGTCTACTACTGGAAGCGGTCAAAGCAGTCGAAATGATTCTCCGCTTGAGAAACAGTTTGAAAAGCAGACTGTTTTTCGCAAAGTGTCCAACAGAATGCTTGACTCTTCAAGTTCTGAAGAGGAAGAAGAAGCAGTGAGTGACTATGGAACTAAAGAAGAGCTTCATAAAACCAATTCTTCAGGTAGTACCCCGAGTCCAAGAACGCCAAACAGCTGCAGAATTTTGAGCTCAATAGCCCACAATCAGGCGACAGCTTTCAAGTTCCCGCCGTCTTCTCCTATTAATAGCAGGCCATCATCTTATGAAAAGCAATCAGAACGTCAATCATCGGACGAGTTTTCAACAACAATGAGTTCATTTCGATCTCGATCGACGTCATCAGAGTTTTGTGATGAAAATATTTCAGACCCACGACTAACGCCCCAACCCTTACCTCGTAGTAGAAGAGTTAGCCCATTAAGAAAGCAAAGAGCGATTGCAGAAGAGGTTCAAGAATCTCAGCGCTCATCGCTTGAGGCGGAATATGGTTCATGTCCATCATCTGCAACAACAAGTGCTCCTGATTCAGGTGTTGCTGATTGTGACTCTGCTTCTTCTCCGAAAAACTTTTTCAGCAGTTCAGGAATGAGAAGAAGCAGTAGCGGACACGAAGATGCGTTCGGCTCAGAACCAGCGCAGGCAGTGCGTGAATCCGTGTCAAGTCTTAGTGAAGGCGAAGCTGTGATTGAAAAATCGACGGGATATGTGTTCAGGAAAGTGACTATTAAGAAACGCAATTCAAACTCTCAAGCAATGCAGCAACAGCTTCAACAATACAATTCTCATGTGAATACGAGTACGACATGCGTTCATAATTCTAATGCATCGAACCATTCGCACGAAAGGCCAACAGGTAAGAGAAATCGATATTTTCTTTTCGCTTTATCTCTTTTTTCTCTATTCACTGCATCAAAGCGTTACGCGTTTACTACTGGTATGATTGAGCAAAATAAGGTTCTGGATGTGAGCTATTTTTAAACACTGACTATTCAAATCTCTATCCCTTAGAAAAATTCATAGCTTGCATAAAAATTTATTATTATAAAAGCTAACACTGGAGAACACATTCAGAACTCAATCTATAACAAAGTCTGATCAATACGAAAACTTTTGCATTATGCATAACATTAGTCATAATCATCATATTTTCACAAATTTATTCATTCAAATATTAAATCAACACAAATACATCTTCAAAGAGATATTTCAGAGGTTCAATTGCCTGAATTTTAAATTTGAGTTCACAATCTTGTTATTATAATAAATTATATTCACAGAATCAACAAAATTCAAACTTTGTTTCAAAAAATTAATTTGAAAACAAAACAGGAGATACTAGAATGTGAATAACTTTGAATTAGTGACCTTTGCATCCAAAGGATTTTACAGTCAATCAATCAAAAGCTGAATAATGAATTGATCTCTTATTCAGCAAAAGAACTTTTGATAAATAGGTTGATTGTACAAATCGTGATACTCTTTTAGAAAACATACCCGAACTTATGAGAATCCATTACTCAAATTCAAAATTCTTTATTAATATCTAGATTATTTCAAATCTATTTATTGTTTTATTACTCCTAGATTTGTTCCCCTATTTAAGAATTAAAAACAAAATTGGTATTTCATCTAACTATAGTAGACTACAATCAATTTTCCTCTTCAGTATTGAACAAAACTTCAAAAACTCAAATATTTTTTTATTATAAGCCGATAAAAGTGAAGTTTAATCCCAGAAAAAATGAAAACATGTGAATCGTTGTACTCGAAGATTGCGTTTTGAAGTCTCAAAACAACAAAATATTAAGAATTAATTTCTCGATTTATTAAAACTCTTAATAGATGTAAACTCCATTCAAAATCTTAACTTAAGGTTTGAATTTTCCAAGAAGTTAAACAACAAGAATCTTAGCAAATATTCAATCATTAATGAAATCTCAATATTTTATGCTGTCTGCCAACAAATTACAAAATTCAAGATAAGAATATTGATGAAAAGTTTAGGAAATCTTATGTGAATATTCACAATTTGTTTGAAATAAAAGTTTCTTTTAAGTCCTTTTGTTATTTTTTGACTTGAACGGCGCACTTTTTGAGTAAAAGGGTTCATATACTCTAATATCTTTTCAAAAATTTTTAGATAAATTTCATACTTACTTTTTTAAAAGTCGAATCAAATTTTATCTTCAAAAGTTGATGAAATTTTTATATTACATAAAAAATGTTATCATCAAATTTTGTTGCAGTTCTGTATCTGGAAGAGCTTTATTATTCTTGTCAAAAGTAAGACTGCAATTTCAGAACAATTAGATTCTGTTGATTCAAAAATTAAATAAAATCAATATATGAAAAAACAACAATTCATATCTAGACAAAGATTGATTGGACTCAATGAATGACCATTTTTTCTTCTAATTACATTAGTTTATTGTGCAATTTTTTTGATCTGTTAGTTAGAAGAAGATCTATATTAAAGCCAATCGATGCTAACCAAAAATTTTGCACTGATCTAAATAAAAGAAATAGATTTTATTGTTCAAAATGAAAGCTTGTGTTCAAACATAAAATTATATTATTTCTAGCATTGATTCGATATATTTGTCTTTGTTCAGAGTTCTAGATTCAGAACTTTAAGAAAAGTTTGACATTATTTTACTATAAATAATAATTTAGAATCATCTTTAGATCCGATTCGTGATACAATTTAGCTGTAGAACAAAAACATTTTGAACTGAATTTTCATCCTTTAATGTCATCAATTTTAGTTATTATGCTGTCTAAGATCAAGGACCGCACTTTCTTTCGCTCAAAACGGATAAACCAGTTTTGTGGATCCGTGGGCTTTATCTCATTTTAAACTAATACTGTATAATATATAATCAAAATTAATCAATGAAATAATATCAATAGTAATTTAAACAATAAAATTTTATAGCACTCAAAAATGAGATATCTTTTGCTTTGATCATCAAATAAGAGAATAACTCGTTTATTACTGACGGTATTCCATGAAGTATTAGAGGAAAAGAATATTAGTATTGATAGGGATTGTTTGCTTTTAGCTAAACTTTTACAGAGAAGCTTTTATTTCTTTTAGTTTCCATTCTCTTTTACTTTTTTAATTAATAAAGCTTTTAAGTGAAGAAGAAAAAACTTCGCAATTTTTTTTATAATAAAAGCAATGTTTACCAATTGTAACAAGTTTTTTCATTCCAAGTTTATGACTAAATTGATTATTCTAATTAAAGTTGACTCTACTACTAATTGATTCTTTACGAAGCTTTTATACTAACAGACTTGTTAATTAAACTTTTAAATGTTCACACATTACAACTAATATTGCACGAAAACTTATATCTTTGCTCAATCTGTTATTCTTAATTAGAAATTTTTAAATAGCATGCGGTTGCGGTTGCGGTGCGGCTAAAAATGTGCGGTTTGTAGCGTTGTTACTATTTGCGAATAAAATTCATTTGCGTGCTCTAAAAAGTTAATACAAATTGCGGTGCGGTTTGGGGAAAACTTACCTTTAATATGAACTCACAATAGATTATGTTTTGTGACGTTTAAAACTTTCTGCTTTTACTATAACTCAAATACAATTTTGAATTATGTAACTCACTATTTGTGAGCACTTCTGTAACTTCTCTCACAATAGCGCCACATCTCGAATGTTTCGAATCGCAATTATAATGTGTTTGACTAACTTGTAATGTAAGTAAACTATTAGATTACTAACACTTACTATTTAATAACTTAACTTTACTAATAAACTTATTCTCATGTTTTGAGTTCACTTTTTCAAATGGTTATAATCAGAGTTTAACAAATCAATTCAAATTTTTATTCAAACAATAAGTAATGAATATATCATTTTGAATATTCAATGTTTTCATTAATTCAAAATAAATTGTTTTCAATAATTTCTAATCGAGAAAGTGCTTGAACTTTGAAACCTAAGCCTGTTTGTGGTCGAGTGCAATGCACAGACACACCCACTCGTTGTCTGGTTGAAGTTCTGGGCGATAGAAATGCGCAACAATTCCGATAAGTTTTACAAAAACTGAAAACTTTTAATGAATTCGTCATACATTTTATTGTTTGAAATATTTGAGTTTCAACTCTAGAATGCATTACATTGTTATAAAGTGTTTACTTTCATCAATAAAATTTACTGAATGCTTATGTTTGACATGCCTGTTTTCCATGTTAAAAATTGTGCTTACCTTCGGAGTTTACTCATAATAATTCAATTCATAACTAGATAACATTCAACCAGAATTCTGGATTTGACAGATACTGATATATTTTTGCCAAAAAGTTCATACCTTTCATTTAATTATTATCCAAAACTATTTTAATGATTTTTATTTTTAGGTATTTTAAAACATTCAGAGTTTTTCAGTTCAAAAATTGCAAAGTCTTTCATTTTCCATATCTATAAGGGATCATGATCTATTAGAGTTTCATTTTTCCAGACGAATAAATCAATTCAGAACTTTTAAATAGCTTCTTAATTCAAGATACTCTTGTGGGCAATTTTTGCCTTGTTACGACAAACCTTTCTAAAAAAAATAGGAAAACGGTTCATAATTCAATAGTTTAAATTAATTAATTGTTGAATATCATTGATAAGTATAAACTGAAAGAAAATTCAAAGTCATTTTTTCCTCTTAGAAAAGTTGTAAACATTATTCAAATAGAAAAAGTTGAGTGAAGGAAAAAATACCAACCAATATAATATACAGTAGTTATTAAAATATACAAGTATTGATTAACATTGAAATACTAGTAGACATCTAGCTATTCAAATTTCATTTTTCAATAATAAATTACTAATTGAATGATTTGTTTATATCCTGTAAATTTAAATTAAGTTCTCATTTGATTCTGTAATGCTTCGATAAACACAAAACAATATTTGAGTTCACGTTAGTAGAAAAGCTATTTGGGTCAAATTAATTAGATTTATTTGCATGAAAATAAATAACAATTCATATCTGAAGCTATCCATAATTTTTTTGATACATGAGCCAAACGTCAAACATAATCTCAACCCAACAAAATATGAATTTCAAGTTTGAATGTCCCATTGATTCTAAAGTGGAATATAATTGTTTAACTCTATTCCTATCTTCAAATAAATCAATAAAAAAAATTTAATCATCCAATGAGTCCATCCATCCATCCTTATGAGTATTTCTATTGTTTTTTTTTCAAAATATGAATTTGAATTATTATTGAATGCATTTTTCATTGAGAAAATGACCCAAAATTACTTTAAATTTTCCTTCTGGAAAATTAAAATTATAATATCCTTCACTATTAGTTATTCAGTGAGTTATGAACGAAGGAAACGAAATGTCAAACTCATAGACTATAACTATGGTCTATAAGGTTTGATAGGGGTGTGAGTGAGTCAGTCAGGTTCTTAACATGCTTCGATCGGAAAAGCAATTGAGCACTTGATTTGTGCACTTCTATATTATTAAAGTGTTATTGAAAAGTACATTTCTATGGTTCAGCGCTTCAATTTATGGTCTGTTGCCGTGTCTTCAGGTATAACCGGTTTCAGTGACTACAACTTTGACTCCAACCAACACAATCCCACTTGAGTTTACTTTTCATTTTTCTTTGTGATGTTTGAGATATATTTTTACGCATATTATTTCTCTTATAACGAAAATGATTTTCAGTTTCAAGTAATGTTCAGATCATGTAATAGTAAACAAGATGTAGTTTATTTTGAGAAAAATTCATGATATGAACCATTTTTCAAATGTGAGCTCAAAGCATATTAAACTTAACATCCTTTTTGTGATAAACAATTTGTATTTTGAATATGTTTCACTATGTTATTGAGTATATTTATGATTCAAAATGAAATAAAATCTACTTAAATGTGTTGTTGTTAAAGGAAAAAACATGTTATTTTTATATTAATTGGTTTTCCCAAAAAACATTTGTCTCTGTTTTGAATTTGACATAAAAAAAACTTATTATTGTTGATATTATAACAACTGGGATATGAGAAAATTATTCGACAACATTTCCAAGAACTTGTATCCTTAGAAGCTATTCCTAGTTAATTATCAAAATTGACTCTTATCATACTTGGCAGCAAAAAAATTTCATGTCAAGAAAAAATCATTTCTATTCAGATTATATAAATTCCTGATCTGTTTGATTTTCTCTTATATTAGTCAAAAATAAATTGTAATGAATCCATCACTTGGTAACATTATTTCATGATGCATTCATGCCTTCTAGACTTAATTAAACTGAATTCTCAAAAATTAATAAGTAGTTCATAACACTTTGAATGTAGAAATTAGAGAAAGAGAATAAACTAACACTTGTTCTGTCCATTAAGTTCCTGAGATATTCTCATTGTTTAGTCAAAAAAACCATTTAGTGAAAACTTAAGACAATTATCTCTCAAAGGAGTCATAATATAACACATAACTTATAGCTATAGAACGTATACAGTACAGTATATCTGAAACAAAAAAGTATTCAATGCAATTTAAGTTTATTTAGATAAAACCCTAAGGTTTTTGCATATCAATCACATATGATTTAAATCCAGAACTACTAAACGCGTATTTCATTTCTGCGCCAAAACTAACTTATTAGTTAAAACTTATAACTTGAAAATGAGGAAACTTTTGACGAGTCTTTTCCTAAAAGTGAGCTGTTTATAAGCCTATAATAAAAGTTTGCAATGATTTAGGTCTACCCCCTACAAGTAAAGGACTTGAACAGCCATGTGGTGGAACCCAATCTCAGTTGAAAGCAGGTATAGGTTGTGTTCCTGCCTGTATAACCCATATATCAGAACAAGTGAAACAAGAGCAACAGATCAATGTAAATAAATATGATTTTAACAAATATGAGTATAACAGCAATGAGGTCGCCGTCACCGCTCGTCAATATAACTTTGAGACTTCGTTAGTCGGTTTAGGCTTCAGATCGAGATCTTATTATTATTTATACGGATCAGTGAATAGATGTGATGGTTGTGACGGTTGTGATAAAGATATGGCATGTGAACGGGTTAATACACTGACTCCAAGCCATATAACAACCAATCGTAATGAAGAAACTCAATTGTCTATTATTTATATCTACTGTGAAAAGCTTGTGAATCAAGCCTTTATTAGTGCCAACACTGAAATCAATCGATTGAGATCTATGAATGTTGACTACAATGATATTGGTTTTTATTTAATGAGTAGTCAACAAGTCATCAAAAGTGCTCAAAACCATGATTTTCCTGAGTTAAGTGATTATAAAGAAGAGGAAAACTTTGACTATTTATCTGAATCTGAATCAGATATCAATTTACTCAACAATTGTGATAATAATAAGCTTGAGGAAATTGAACACAAATCTGTTTCTAACTTAGAAAAGTATTTCACCTGTTCTCTTGAAGAGGAAATTACTGAAAGGCGAATAATACCTCCGTATACGCACTTCGCTAGTATGTCTCCATTTTCAGATAATGAAGAATGGGTTGAAGATAATAACCAACTATTAGAAACAAGTGTTGATATCAATAGATGTACTGAAATAGATTTAGAATTGGACGGAATAGAGGCAGGAAACTTGAGCGATGCCTCCACTTCTTCTGAAGAAGGATTGTTTTCAACACCAAACACAAGTTATGTACCTCGACAGCAGACTGTTTATGGTAATCCTTTGGCTTATTCTTTGCATACTATTGCCGAAGAAAGCTGTGAAGAAAGTGAACGCGATTCCACCAGACCGTCATCACCTGCTTGTGATGCCGAACAAAATGTAAACGAATTCGATAAACTGTTTAGTTATGCGATCAGTCATAATGATGACCAAAAGCAAGGCTCATGTGGCTCGTTATGTAACAGTGAAGCGGAAAGTGTTGACAGCCTTTCAGAGACTTCAGAGCCTGCAATGAGTGCAGATTTTAATGACAGTGATATTTATTTGGCATCATCTCGTTTGGAAAAGTACTTTACATCAGGTCTATTGGGATCCGGAGCTTTCAACTATCCGGACGACGTTGAGTTTGCTGACGAAAGTGATTGTGACTCTTCTAAACCATCACTTGAATTGTTAGATTCTTGTGATAATAATGATAAAGTTAATGATGAACAAAGTTTTTTTGATGATCAAAATTATGACACTTTGAAAAGGAATAACAATTATAAAAAAGATGATCAAAACAATGAAATTGTTGATGAAGTAGATAAACAGGTCATCGATGTTAATGGGAATAATGAAATGAGTGGTGAATCTCATCAATTAAAACAAAATGAATCAACAAATTGTGAATCAAATCAAATTGAGTCAAGTGAATCTGAAACAAAAAATGTGATAGAAAATAATGAGAACCAAGAATTGAATAATGAAAATAATGAAAATAGCTCTAAGCATTCAAATGAGGCTAAGAATAAAGTACAAGTTGATGACGACGTGACCACATTTATGAATAAGCTATTGTCTCGTATGTCTAATTTTAACCGCATTGTTCCCATTGAAGAAATGAAAGACAGGGTCGAGTCAGTTAGTAATGAAAGCCCTAAAGAATTGTCAAATGAAAATCCATTGCCATCACTAAAAGTACTAGAATCCCAAATCGCTCGCCTCATGGAAGCCGTATCTCCGGCCACACTCTCAGCTTCAGACAATAGTAGCACTTACACCAGCAGTAGTACTATTGGTAGCAATAATAGCGATTACGGCAGTGACACTCTTGAAAGTGATGATGAAGAAGGAAAAGATAATAATAATAGCGATCAAAGAAGAGATAAAACCATTAATAGGAGAGAATCGACTAGAAGTTTAACAAATTCTGGCGGAAGTTCTGACTCTACTGTTTCTGAAGAAACTATTTATATTTGTAAACAATTAATGTCATCACTTAAAAAGCTGACTGAAATCGCATTTAATGATAATTGTAATGCTATTAAAGAAAAAGATATAGAGTCGGCCACAGTTTCCGCGCCTTCTGATGTAGCGAAGGCTCGAATGTATATTCGCGATCAAATTGTAGCTCTAATGCATACAGTGAAGAGTTCAAGTCGTAATACATCACCAATTCGTGAAAGAAAAATGAGTCAAACGCCTTTCAATCATCAGACCATTGATTGTGATAATCTTGGAGGTGATAGTAGTGATTGTGGGGAATGTAGTCCTAAAATTGGAGGAATTGGCAAAAAGAAAACTCCTTCAGAATCTGGATCTGAGACCACTTGTTCTGCGAGTGTCTCTATTCCCAGTTATGATGATTCAGATCACACGCCAACTGAATCGGAAATTTCTCATGAAATGGAAGAGCTTTTTGCATTACTCGACTCTTCCAATAAAGATAATTATAGTGGAAATCTGAATGAGTCTAACTTGATAGGTATGGCAACTCGACCCTCATCTGATGACGATAGGGCTTCACTCAAGAGTTGGGAAGCGAGAATCTCACTCTTTGCCAAAGTTCAAGCCGCAGATGAAAACAGCGATAATTATAGCAATAAATGTTGTGAATCTAATGACATCGAATCTATTCAACGAACTGCAACTCCTTATAAGTCACAAGAAATCACAATCAATGGAAAAGAGATTAAACATAAAACCAGTGAAGAATCAACAAATCAATGCAATACCGATGATATCAGTAATAGTAATAATCATTGTTATAATTTAGGGCTCACTCCGAGCGGACATAAGACAGTTGTGAAAATTGATGACATTAACAGAACTGATAGTTTATCGCCTTTATTCGACTCATTAAAAGATCGAAGCTTTTCAAGCGATAGTGTCTCAAGTGTGCAAACAGTTAAAGCAAGATTTAGTAATATAGCCACTGCTTCCACATCAGAGATAAGTTCTGATGGCACTCAATCTACTTCTAGATTAGCCATTGATGAAGATGATGAGGCAGAAGTTGACACTAATCTGGCAACAAATGCCCTGAGAAAATCATTCAATGCTAAAGAGAAGGCTTCGAGTGAAGATAATCTTCTTGTCGCTAACCTAATGACAGCCCCTACTAAGACTAAAGCTAATGTTACCACTAAATCTGCGGGTAATATATCAGAATTGGACGCCTCTTGTAATAAGAGTACGTTTCGCGACACCGGATATTATTCATTCAAATCATCAGAAGAAAGTATCAAAAGTCTCGACGAATCAGTCAGTGCTTCTCAAACTACAACCACTTCAAGAGCTTCCTCTGCCTCAACTCTACCTCACATTAAACAACCGAAATCTGAAACCATAGAAGAAGTTGACGAAGAATCAGATTTTGCTAAAATGCCAACAAAGCGTTTGTTTACTCCATCATCACATCATTCGGCAAAAGGACATTCCTTTAGTTCGCCAAACATTCTCGACGATGTGTTCTCTGGTTCGCGTTCGAGTTCACTGCCGTTGAATGCGCGCAATAAAGTGCAAATACCCGCGCCTTCTATTCCTCATAGAGCACGTTCTTCTTTCTTTTCTACTTCAGGTGTATTGCGTAAACTCACGGCTCTTCGCGGAGGTAAGACTTTTTCATTTTGTTTACTTAACTCTCATATATCACTCGTTTTCTTCACAAAATATTATTCACTATTATTATCTTCAAATAAAACTAATATTCGACAATCGTTTTGCGAATAAACAATAATAAACCTTAAAAGGATTTTCCGCTTTCAAACTTAGATACCTGTATATTGTTTCAAGTTATCAAACGGTATCTGTCATTGTTGTTAAGGTTTTTTCTATTTATTTAAGTTATGTTTTGAACTTGAAAAGAGGGTAATAAATGTTGTTTTGAATAATTTTAGACTAATTGTGATAAAAAACAAGTGTTGTTTTTTAACGATTTTGAATTTCAATAACTTTCTTGTTGATTCATTAAAAGTTATGATGAAATTCTTAATAAAAATGTTTATATGAAGGTAAAAGTCACAAATAAGTTTTCCGTGAACCGCACCACAAACCGCTATCTTCTCTGCAACTTAACCGCACTGCAAAAGGAAAGGTTTTCATGTTCATCGCATTCGGCTTCAACTTATAACTTATAAAGTTTAAATTTGAGGTTTATTTTGTGTCGCGAAAAATATATATTATTTTGGGAATATGTCTTAAGCGTTTCTATCCGGCTGTGCAAAAAGAGGATTAAATTTGACTGTTTAAGAAAATGCAAGTCAAGTAAAACTATTTGAGAGCACTGTTATCTGATTTGAAATAAAACCAGAATAAGTCCGCTTTGCTGTTCAGTATTAGTTCTGTTTCATCCTATTTTCATTTAGAAATAAGAACAAAACGTCACTTTATCCGCTAAATTACTAATTATAACTATAACTTATATGTTATAATTTGTCAAACACTTGAGTTAATCTTTGTTGAACTTTTGTATAACATAAACATGATTGCGATATAGGCTTTAATTAACACATTCAGGATATTGAACAAATGGGTCTAATGCTGAGATCAGAACATAACACAATTTAATTAGTTTCCTATAATAAAACAATCTAATGATAGAAATGACCCAATGTTTTAATACCACTTTACTAAGAAACAGTAATCCAAAGAATAACATGCAATTAGTCCGATGATAAATAATTCAAAAGTTTGGAAGGTATTGAAATTGATTGAATCAATTACTTTTAACCATTATTATAAAATCTTCAATCAATGAGTCATCCCATTTTCAGCATAAGATACTTATAGCTATTTCAGTAATAGCTTATTAAGATATACAGGTATTTAGACAGATATTTAGTTGATACCAATTGATGAAAACCTAATTAATCAGACAATAAAATGCAGTCTTTCATAAACATCAATCACAGTTTCTATTATATTTCAGGAAATATAAAAAATTCATAAACAAACAGTTAACACACAATTACTTTAATAATGTTAAGCAATGTTAATCACTAGGAATTCCATAAATGTATGCAAAGAAATTATAGTTAATTGAAGTTTTCAAACACTTTTGGCAGACACTCAATTTGATCAATAGATATTTACCGTAAACTTTAGTTTTTGTTATGTAGTCTTTCAAAATAAGCAATTATTGCATTACATTTCCTTAATTTCACAATTCATGTAAGTATTGTTTTTGTCATATGAATATTTTTTTTGAAGAAGAGCCTAAGGTTTAAGACTAAAATACTAAAAGATATACATTAAGACATATACAC